>OY744523.1:25914473-25954473 GCA_963556195.1 Sepiola atlantica | reverse complement strand
TTATATCTCCCGGCCTCCCTGCTCCAAAATTATTTAATTTCTTTTTTAAACAGTAGTTTTTTTAGACAGCAATAACAAGGAATAGATAATAAAAAAAAAAAGGTCTCAGCTAAACTATTTGAGTAATTTAAAAAAAAAATTATATCTCTGGTAAATATATATGAGATAGGGAGAGAGAGAGAGAGGGGGGAGATAGGAAAGGGAGAGGAAGGGGGAGATGAAGGGAGAGAGAGGGAGAAAGAACGAGAGAGTTACAGTACACATGAAAACAGAACATTTGAACTTCCTAGGATTTTTTATAAACGCAAGTAGATTTTTACATTGACATGTTACATTTTTGATGGAACAGTTTTGTTAAGGCAGGAGACAGTGAGTCTATAGATGTATTTGAAGTTATTTTGTTAAAGATTTGAACTTTTTTTGTATTTATGACGAGGATGTATATTGCTGATTGAGTAAATAAGCCAATTTTTCTTTTAATTCGTGTTTTTTAAATAAAGAATTTTAGGTTAAATGCTACTATATCGGCCGTTGGATTTTCTCGCCTATTTCGCTCGGTATTCACCCAAATGTTCGATAAAAATCGATTTTGTCCTGACAAAAAAATTCTAATTTATTTTTTAGCATATATCAAATTGAACTTTTATGCCACATTTTTACCCGTTGTCATTTGGCGGCATTTTGTCATTCTTAAATTCACGACTAGTATGTTATAACCTTTTTATGTTTGCTTTTAAATTCGTTAAATTCCGTTAAAACTTGCTTTTATAAATAGAATGTTCAAAGTTTTTTCTGTGTAATAAAATGTTAAAGCAGTAAAACTATCTTTAGTCCAAGGAAAAATATCTTTAGTCCAAGGAAAAAAACAATAAAAACCAACATGGCCGCCAGCGATTAAAACCTAGAATTAAAGTTAGATGCTCAACACATTAAAAAGTAAATGAGAATTTTATTTCAGGACCAAAAATACAATTAAGACCAACAATCAGTTTCATCACAAAATTTGGGCGAATACCAAGCTAAATGAGCGAAAAAAAGAAACAGCGGTCCCTATTCTACAATTAAACCGATGTTTAAACTTAATTAAATTAAAGAAAATGTCTTAAATTTTAATTTTAACAAGCAAATAATTAGACTTTGTGACTAATTTATTGTTTTTTAGAACCGAAAGTAGATTAGATATCTTTCTTTATCTTAAAAAAATCTATTATCGAATATTACAATTGTAAACAGTTTTTTTTTTGTTAGAGATTTAAAATATAGACGTTTCAAACTTTTTATTCGAATTTTTAATTTTAATAAATGTTTTTGCCCGACCTAGGAAAACTTGCTCCAGTTAATTTTTCGGGAGAAGAAAATTTGACCCGATATTTTTTCAGCTCCCAAGATCTAGGCCAAATATTCTGTATGGAATTTTAAGACATTAAATGGATCTGTAAATTTTTTTTTGAGAATTTATTGATATTTTTTGGCCAACTTATGAAAAATATTTTTTATTCAATCTTTAAAAAATAAACTTTATTGTTTTTTTCGCCCCAAATTGTACTATTGAAAAAAATGGATAAATCGATTTGTTTGAAAGTACTTGCGCGTTTCTCTGTTATAAATAATAATATACATTATACAATATAGTTACGTTCTTAAAACAAACAAATATTAAACAATCATACGGCGATTAATGTTGCCCTGGCTGTCTCTCATCTCACAGAGAAATGTTTTCTTTAAAAAGAAAATAATCACTAATAATGTTTAAAAGTAAAACTTTATTTACTTAAAACAAATCTAAATTCCCTTCCAAAATAAATAGAAAAAATGTCGGGTCAAATTTTCCTCCCCTGAAAAATTAGGTTGTTAAAAAATTGAAATTGTTTTAAAATACTTCAGGGATTTTTCTATTTCTATTTCATACCTCAGGAAACGAAAATTTACGTATAATCCTATGCTTCGTCCGACATGTTTTCCTATAATCCTTAGCACATCTCAAAATATTAGCGAGATTTTGTCAAATATTATCTTACGGTCTACACTTAAAATGACATCCCCACCCATATTGACGAGATCCTTTGACGCCCACCCCTATCCTTCGACAACTCATTGGCAGAATAAAACGTTTATGAAAGAAGATACATTTTCATTATGGAGCGCTGAAAAAGAGCCGCTCCATTTTTATAGGAGTTTGAGCTGGAGCGGCTCCGTTTTGAAAATGAGGAGCGTGAGAGGAGCCAGCTTCAATTTTGAGCGTTGGAGCAGGAGCGGGAGCAGCTCCAAAAGTAATATATATATATATATATATATATATATATATATATATATATATATATATATATATATATATATATATATATATATATATAAAAGTTATGAGGTTGAAAAAGACCAGATATACATTCGGATTGTACACATTACAAGTTATTTCGACCTTAACAAGGTCTCCTCGGATGTGTTTCCAACCACAATTCAAACCTAAATGAAAGAATTTTAACACCTTTATATATCTGACGATAATTTAAAAATAAAGTAAAAATAAAGAATAAAATAAAAAATAAAAAGAATTTCAACGATATTCTATTTCCTGATTGGTCTCTATAATATAGAAGGGATGGGAAGGGATGATTATATTAATTAATAAATTAGGGTGGTGGCATTAACGGAGTATAAAAATATGTAAAATCAAAGTACAAAAATAAAATAGGTTTCCTATCTTTACAAGAAGTTAATCCTCGATTTAAAAGGTGGATTATAACTGATCATGATTAAAACCTAAATGTGTCCGTTTAAAAGAATAAGAATTTTTTAAATTATGTTAGAATGCGAAAGTTGGGATTAAGTTTCAGATTGCGAATGTTATACATTTAAAAATTAAATTTATTACATTTTTTAAAATTTAAATACGGAAATTACGATTAAAATAGGTACTACAATTGCACACGATTAAAAAATGTTTTATTATATGACGATAAATTAAAAGTATGGCGAAGTAATTATATGTTTCATTTACAAAAAAAATTTTTTTAAATAATAATTGCAGGTTAGTTATTTTAAATTTGTGCCGACGTCTACATTTTGCCAATAATTCGTCCCTTTTATTTAAGATATTGTTGTCTGCATATTTAAGGATTCTAATAATAATTTAATTTTTAAATGTATAACATCTAAGGCAGAGTTGCAAGAAACGAGCTGATATGGCATGGTATTTAGGATGACATCCATTATCAGGACTCCAAATTCCTCAAATGTATATCTTTTGAACTACTATGTGTGCAGCATTGATGAAAACAATACCAATCAACATCCTCACAATAGCAAAGATTAATAGAAGGTCGGCATAGTCAAGATCCCCTGCAAATTGAATAATGACCACTTGATCAGCGCATCTTAACAAAGGTCCTGGATTAAAGCAGTTGTTGATGTGGTTACATGGAATACACATAAAATAAGAATATTTGTACAAACGAGTATGAAAATATATATTTGATTTTTGTTTTAGCTACGTTCATTTATGATTTTTTATGAAAGCACAGGAAAACGTCTGTTAAGTTTAGCCGTTTGTTTACTAGTTTTAACTATTCAAAAGTAAAGACACACAGCTCGTGGTGCTGTGTGTCAACAGCAAATAATAATGGTACACAACTCGTGGTGCTGTGTGTCAACAGCAAAGAATAATGCCACACAACTCGTGGTCCTGTGTGTCAACAGTAAATAATAATGCCACACAACTCGTGGTCCTGTGTGTCAACAGCAAATAATAATGGTACACAACTCGTGGTCCTGTGTGTCAACAGCAAATAATAATGGTACACAACTCGTGGTCCTGTGTGTAAACAGAACATAATAATGGTACACAACTCGTGGTCCTGTGTGTCACCAGCAAATAATAATGGTACACAACTCGTGGCCCTGTGTGTCAACAGCAAATAATAATGGTATACAACTCGTGGTCCTGTGTGTCAACAGCAAATAATAATGGCACAAAACCCGTGGTTTTGTGTGTCAACAGCAAATAATAATGGCACACAACTCGTGGTCCTGTGTGTCAACAGCAAATAATAATGGTACACAACTCGTGGTCTTGTGTGTCAACAGCAAATAATAATGGTACACAACTAGTGGTCTTGTGTGTCAACAGCAAATAATAATGGCACACAACTCGTGGTCCTGTGTGTCAACAGCAAATAATAATGGTACACAACTCGTGGTCTTGTGTGTCAACAGCAAATAATAATGGCACACAACTCGTGGTCATTTGTGTCAACAGCAAATAATAATGGCACACAACTCGTAGGCGTTGTCTTGCATGTCACCAGCAAAGAATAATGGTACACAACTCGTGGTCTTGTGTGTCAACAGCAAATAATAATGGTACACAACTCGTGGTCTTGTGTGTCAACAGCAAATAATAATGGCACACAACTCGTGGTCTTGTGTGTCAACAGCAAATAATAATGGTACACAACTCGTGGTCTTGTGTGTCAACAGCAAATAATAATGGTACACAACTCGTGGTCTTGTGTGTCAACAGCAAATAATAATGGCACACAACTCGTGGTCCTGTGTGTCAACAGCAAATAATAATGGCACACAACTCGTAGGCGTTGTCTTGCATGTCACCAGCAAAGAATAATGGTACACAACTCGTGGTCTTGTGTGTCAACAGCAAATAATAATGGTACACAACTCGTGGTCTTGTGTGTCAACAGCAAATGATGGCACACAACTCGTGGGCCTGTGTGTCAACAGCAAATAATAATGGTACACAACCCGTGGTCCTGTACGTTAACAGCAAATAATAATGGTACACAACTCGTGATCTTGTGTGTCAACAGCAAATAATAATGGTACACAACTCGTGGTCCTGTGTGTCAACAGCAAATAATGGCACACAACTCGTGGGCCTGCGTGTCAACAGCAAATAATAATGGCACACAACTCGTGGTCTTGTGTGTCAACAGCAAATAATAATGGTACACAACCCGTGGTCCTGTGTGTCAACAGCAAATAATAATGGTACACAACTCGTGGTCCTGTGTGTCAACAGCAAATAATAATGGTACACAACTCGTGGGCCTGTGTGTCAACAGCAAATAATAATGGTACACAACCCGTGGTCCTGTGTGTCAACAGCAAATAATAATGGTACACAACTCGTGGGCCTGTGTGTCAACAGCAAATAATAATGGTACACAACTCGTGGTTTCGTGTGTGTCAACAGCAAATAATAATGGCACACAACTCGAGGTCTTGTGTGTCAACAGCAAATAATAATGGCACACAACTCGTGGTCCTGTGTGTCAACAGCAAATAATAATGGCACACAACTCGTAGGCGTTGTCTTGCATGTCACCAGCAAAGAATAATGGTACACAACTCGTGGTCCTGTGTGTCAACAGCAAATAATAATGGTACACAACTCGTGGTCTTGTGTGTCAACAGCAAATAATAATGGCACACAACTCGTGGTCTTGTGTGTCAACAGCAAATAATAATGGCACACAACTCGTGGTCTTGTGTTTCAACAGCAAATAATAATAGCACACAACTCGTGGTCCTGTGTGTCAACAGCAAATAATAATGGCACACAACTCGTGATCCTGTGTGTCAACAGCAAATAATAATGGTACACAACTCGTGGTCTTGTGTGTCAACAGCAAATAATAATGGCACACAACTCGTGGTCCTGTGTGTCAACAGCAAATAATAATGGCACACAACTCGTAGGCGTTGTCTTGCATGTCACCAGCAAAGAATAATGGTACACAACTCGTGGTCCTGTGTGTCAACAGCAAATAATAATGGTACACAACTCGTGGTCTTGTGTGTCAACAGCAAATAATAATGGCACACAACTCGTGGTCTTGTGTGTCAACAGCAAATAATAATGGCACACAACTCTTGGTCTTGTGTTTCAACAGCAAATAATAATGGCACACAACTCGTGGTCCTGTGGGTCAACAGCAAATAATAATGGCACACAACTCGTGGTCCTGTGTGTCAACAGCAAATAATAATGGTACACAACTCGTGGTCTTGTGTGTCAACAGCAAATAATAATGGCACACAACTCGTCGTCTTGTGTGTCAACAGCAAATAATAATGGCACACAACTCGGTGTCTTGTGTGTCAACAGCAAATAATAATGGCACACAACTCGTGGTCCTGTGTGTCAAAAGCAAATAATAATGGCACACAACTCGTGGTCCTGTGTGTCAACAGCAAATAATAATGGCACACAACTCGTGGTCTTGTGTGTCAACAGCAAATAATAATGGCACACAACTCGTGGGCCTGTGTGTCAACATCAAATTATAATGGTACACAACTCGTGGTCCTGTGTGTCAACAGCAAATAATAATGGTACACAACTCGTTGTCCTGTGTGTCAACAGCAAATAATGGCACACAACTCGTGGGCCTGTGTGTCAACAGCAAATAATAATGGTACACAACCCGTAGTCCTGTGTGTCAACAGCAAATAATAATGGTACACAACTCGTGGTCCTGTGTGTCAACAGCAAATAATGGCACACAACTCGTGGGCCTGTGTGTCAACAGCAAATAATAATGGTACACAACCCGTGGTCCTGTACGTTAACAGAAATAATAATGGTACACAACTCGTGATCTTGTGTGTCAACAGCAAATAATAATGGTACACAACTCGTGGTCCTGTGTGTCAACAGCAAATAATGGCACACAACTCGTGGGCCTGTGTGTCAACAGCAAATAATAATGGCACACAACTCGTGGTCTTGTGTGTCAACAGCAAATAATAATGGCACACAACTCGTGGTCCTGTGTGTCAACAGCAAATAATAATGGCACACAACTCGTGGTCCTGTGTGTCAACAGCAAATAATAATGGCACACAACTCGTGGACTTGTGTGTCAACAGCAAATAATAATGGCACACAACTCGTGGGCCGGTGTGTCAACATCAAATTATAATGGTACACAACTCGTGGTCCTGTGTGTCAACAGCAAATAATAATGGTACACAACTCGTGGTCCTGTGTGTCAACAGCAAATAATGGCACACAACTCGTGGGCCTGTGTGTCAACAGCAAATAATAATGGTAAACAACCCGTGGTCCTGTGTGTCAACAGCAAATAATAATGGTACACAACTCGTGGTCCTGTGTGTCAACAGCAAATAATAGCACACAACTCGTGGGCCTGTGTGTCAACAGCAAATAATAATGGTACACAGCCCGTGGTCCTGTACGTCAACAGCAAATAATAATGGTACACAACTCGTGATCTTGTGTGTCAACAGCAAATAATAATGGTACACAACTCGTGGTCCTGTGTGTCAACACAAAATAATGGCACACAACTCGTGGTCCTGTGTGTCAACAGCAAATAATAATGGTACACAACCCGTGGTCCTGTGTGTAAACAGCAAATAATAATGGTACACAACTCGTGGTCCTGTGTGTCAACAGCAAATAATGGCACACAACTCGTGGGCCTGCGTGTCAACAGCAAATAATAATGGTACACAACCCGTGGTCCTGTGTGTCAACAGCAAATAATAATGGTACACAACTCGTGGGCCTGTGTGTCAACAGCAAATAATAATGGTACACAACCCGTGGTCCTGTGTGTCAACAGCAAATAATAATGGTACACAACTCGTGGTCTTGTGTGTCAACAGCAAATAATAATCGTACACAACTCGTGGTCTTGTGTGTCAACAGCAAATAATAATGGTACACAACTCGTGGTCTTGTGTGTCAACAGCAAATAATAATGGTACACAACCCGTGGTCCTGTGTGTCAACAGCAAATAATAATGGTACACAACTCGTGGTCCTGTGTGTCAACAGAAAATAATAATGGTACACAACTCGTGGTCTTGTGTGTCAACAGCAAATAATAATGGTACACAACCCGTGGTCCTGTGTGTCAACAGCAAATTATAATGGTACACAACCCGTGGTCCTGTACGTTAACAGAAATAATAATGGTACACAACTCGTGATCTTGTGTGTCAACAGCAAATAATAATGGTACACAACTCGTGGTCCTGTGTGTCAACAGCAAATAATGGCACACAACTCGTGGGCCTGTGTGTCAACAGCAAATAATAATGGCACACAACTCGTGGTCTTGTGTGTCAACAGCAAATAATAATGGCACACAACTCGTGGTCCTGTGTGTCAACAGCAAATAATAATGGCACACAACTCGTGGTCCTGTGTGTCAACAGCAAATAATAATGGCACACAACTCGTGGACTTGTGTGTCAACAGCAAATAATAATGGCACACAACTCGTGGGCCGGTGTGTCAACATCAAATTATAATGGTACACAACTCGTGGTCCTGTGTGTCAACAGCAAATAATAATGGTACACAACTCGTGGTCCTGTGTGTCAACAGCAAATAATGGCACACAACTCGTGGGCCTGTGTGTCAACAGCAAATAATAATGGTAAACAACCCGTGGTCCTGTGTGTCAACAGCAAATAATAATGGTACACAACTCGTGGTCCTGTGTGTCAACAGCAAATAATAGCACACAACTCGTGGGCCTGTGTGTCAACAGCAAATAATAATGGTACACAGCCCGTGGTCCTGTACGTCAACAGCAAATAATAATGGTACACAACTCGTGATCTTGTGTGTCAACAGCAAATAATAATGGTACACAACTCGTGGTCCTGTGTGTCAACACAAAATAATGGCACACAACTCGTGGTCCTGTGTGTCAACAGCAAATAATAATGGTACACAACCCGTGGTCCTGTGTGTAAACAGCAAATAATAATGGTACACAACTCGTGGTCCTGTGTGTCAACAGCAAATAATGGCACACAACTCGTGGGCCTGCGTGTCAACAGCAAATAATAATGGTACACAACCCGTGGTCCTGTGTGTCAACAGCAAATAATAATGGTACACAACTCGTGGGCCTGTGTGTCAACAGCAAATAATAATGGTACACAACCCGTGGTCCTGTGTGTCAACAGCAAATAATAATGGTACACAACTCGTGGTCTTGTGTGTCAACAGCAAATAATAATCGTACACAACTCGTGGTCTTGTGTGTCAACAGCAAATAATAATGGTACACAACTCGTGGTCTTGTGTGTCAACAGCAAATAATAATGGTACACAACCCGTGGTCCTGTGTGTCAACAGCAAATAATAATGGTACACAACTCGTGGTCCTGTGTGTCAACAGAAAATAATAATGGTACACAACTCGTGGTCTTGTGTGTCAACAGCAAATAATAATGGTACACAACCCGTGGTCCTGTGTGTCAACAGCAAATTATAATGGTACATAACTCGTGGTCCTGTGTGTCAACAGCAAATAATAATGGTACACAACTCGTGGTCTTGTGTGTCAACAGCAAATAATAATGGTACACAACTCGTGGTCCTGTGTGTCAACAGCAAATAATAATGGTACACAACTCGTGGTCCTGTGTGTCAACAGCAAATAATAATGGTACACAACTCGTGGTCCTGTGTGTCAACAGCAAATAATAATGGTACACAACTCGTGGTCCTGTGTGTCAACAGCAAATAATAATGGTACACAACTCGTGGTCTTGTGTGTCAACAGCAAATAATAATGGTACACAACTCGTGGTCTTGCATGTTACCAGCAAAGAATAATGGTACACAACTCGTGGTCTTGTGTGTCAACAGCAAATAATAATGGTACACAACCCGTGGTCCTGTGTGTCAACAGCAAATAATAATGGTACACAACTCGTGGTCCTGTGTGTCAACAGCAAATAATAATGGTACACAACTCGTAATCCTGTGTGTCAACAGCAAATAATAATGGTACACAACTCGTGGTCTTGTGTGTCAACAGCAAATAATAATGGCACACAACTCGTGGTCCTGTGTGTCAACAGCAAATAATAATGGCACACAACTCGTAGGCGTTGTCTTGAATGTCACCAGCAAAGAATAATGGTACACAACTCGTGGTCTTGTGTGTCAACAGCAAATAATAATGGTACACAACTCGTGGTCTTGTGTGTCAACAGCAAATAATGGCACACAACTCGTGGGCCTGTGTGTCAACAGCAAATAATAATGGTACACAACCCGTGGTCCTGTACGTTAACAGCAAATAATAATGGTACACAACTCGTGATCTTGTGTGTCAACAGCAAATAATAATGGTACACAACTCGTGGTCCTGTGTGTCAACAGCAAATAATGGCACACAACTCGTGGGCCTGCGTGTCAACAGCAAATAATAATGGCACACAACTCGTGGTCTTGTGTGTACACAGCAAATAATAATGGTACACAACCCGTGGTCCTGTGTGTCAACAGCAAATAATAATGGTACACAACTCGTGGGCCTGTGTGTCAACAGCAAATAATAATGGTACACAACTCGTGGTTTTGTGTGTCAACAGCAAATAATAATGGCACACAACTCGAGGTCTTGTGTGTCAACAGCAAATAATAATGGCACACAACTCGTGGTCCTGTGTGTCAACAGCAAATAATAATGGCACACAACTCGTAGGCGTTGTTTTGCATGTCACCAGCAAAGAATAATGGTACACAACTCGTGGTCCTGTGTGTCAACAGCAAATAATAATGGTACACAACTCGTGGTCTTGTGTGTCAACAGCAAATAATAATGGCACACAACTCGTGGTCTTGTGTGTCAACAGCAAATAATAATGGCACACAACTCGTGGTCTTGTGTTTCAACAGCAAATAATAATAGCACACAACTCGTGGTCCTGTGTGTCAACAGCAAATAATAATGGCACACAACTCGTGATCCTGTGTGTCAACAGCAAATAATAATGGTACACAACTCGTGGTCTTGTGTGTCAACAGCAAATAATAATGGCACACAACTCGTGGTCCTGTGTGTCAACAGCAAATAATAATGGCACACAACTCGTAGGCGTTGTCTTGCATGTCACCAGCAAATAATAATGGTACACAACTCGTGGTCCTGTGTGTCAACAGCAAATAATAATGGTACACAACTCGTGGTCTTGTGTGTCAACAGCAAATAATAATGGCACACAACTCGTGGTCTTGTGTGTCAACAGCAAATAATAATGGCACACAACTCTTGGTCTTGTGTTTCAACAGCAAATAATAATGGCACACAACTCGTGGTCCTGTGTGTCAACAGCAAATAATAATGGCACACAACTCGTGGTCCTGTGTGTCAACAGCAAATAATAATGGTACACAACTCGTGGTCTTGTGTGTCAACAGCAAATAATAATGGCACACAACTCGTGGTCTTGTGTGTCAACAGCAAATAATAATGGCACACAACTCGGTGTCTTGTGTGTCAACAGCAAATAATAATGGCACACAACTCGTGGTCCTGTGTGTCAAAAGCAAATAATAATGGCACACAACTCGTGGTCCTGTGTGTCAACAGCAAATAATAATGGCACACAACTCGTGGTCTTGTGTGTCAACAGCAAATAATAATGGCACACAACTCGTGGGCCTGTGTGTCAACATCAAATTATAATGGTACACAACTCGTGGTCCTGTGTGTAAACAGCAAATAATAATGGTACACAACTCGTTGTCCTGTGTGTCAACAGCAAATAATGGCACACAACTCGTGGGCCTGTGTGTCAACAGCAAATAATAATGGTACACAACCCGTGGTCCTGTGTGTCAACAGCCAATAATAATGATACACAACTCGTGGTCCTGTGTGTCAACAGCAAATAATGGCACACAGCTCGTGGGCCTTTGTGTCAACAGCAAATAATAATGGTACACAACTAGTGGTCCTGTACGTTAACAGCAAATAATAATGGTACACAACTCGTGATCTTGTGTGTCAACAGCAAATAATAATGGTACACAACTCGTGGTCCTGTGTGTCAACAGCAAATAATGGCACACAACTCGTGGGCCTGTGTGTCAACAGCAAATAATAATGGCACACAACTCGTGGTCTTGTGTGTCAACAGCAAATAATAATGGCACACAACTCGTGGTCCTGTGTGTCAACAGCAAATAATAATGGCACACAACTTGTGGTCCTGTGTGTCAACAGCAAATAATAATGGCACACAACTCGTGGACTTGTGTGTCAACAGCAAATAATAATGGCACACAACTCGTGGGCCGGTGTGTCAACATCAAATTATAATGGTACACAACTCGTGGTCCTGTGTGTCAACAGCAAATAATAATGGTACACAACTCGTGGTCCTGTGTGTCAACAGCAAATAATGGCACACAACTCGTGGGCCTGTGTGTCAACAGCAAATAATAATGGTACACAACCCGTGGTCCTGTGTGTCAACAGCAAATAATAATGGTACACAACTCGTGGTCCTGTGTGTCAACAGCAAATAATAGCACACAACTCGTGGGCCTGTGTGTCAACAGCAAATAATAATGGTACACAACCCGTGGTCCTGTACGTCAACAGCAAATAATAATGGTACACAACTCGTGATCTTGTGTGTCAACAGCAAATAATAATGGTACACAACTCGTGGTCCTGTGTGTCAACACAAAATAATGGCACACAACTCGTGGTCCTGTGTGTCAACAGCAAATAATAATGGTACACAACCCGTGGTCCTGTGTGTAAACAGCAAATAATAATGGTACACAACTCGTGGTCCTGTGTGTCAACAGCAAATAATGGCACACAACTCGTGGGCCTGCGTGTCAACAGCAAATAATAATGGTACACAACCCGTGGTCCTGTGTGTCAACAGCAAATAATAATGGTACACAACTCGTGGGCCTGTGTGTCAACAGCAAATAATAATGGTACACAACCCGTGGTCCTGTGTGTCAACAGCAAATAATAATGGTACACAACTCGTGGTCTTGTGTGTCAACAGCAAATAATAATCGTACACAACTCGTGGTCTTGTGTGTCAACAGCAAATAATAATGGTACACAACTCGTGGTCTTGTGTGTCAACAGCAAATAATAATGGTACACAACCCGAGGTCCTGTGTGTCAACAGCAAATAATAATGGTACACAACTCGTGGTCCTGTGTGTCAACAGCAAATAATAATGGTACACAACTCGTGGTCTTGTGTGTCAACAGCACATAATAATGGTACACAACCCGTGGTCCTGTGTGTCAACAGCAAATTATAATGGTACATAACTCGTGGTCCTGTGTGTCAACAGCAAATAATAATGGTACACAACTCGTGGTCTTGTGTGTCAACAGCAAATAATAATGGTACACAACTCGTGGTCCTGTGTGTCAACAGCAAATAATAATGGTACACAACTCGTGGTCCTGTGTGTCAACAGCAAATAATAATGGTACACAACTCGTGGTCCTGTGTGTCAACAGCAAATAATAATGGTACACAACTCGTGGTCCTGTGTGTCAACAGCAAATAATAATGGTACACAACTCGTGGTCTTGTGTGTCAACAGCAAATAATAATGGTACACAACTCGTGGTCTTGCATGTCACCAGCAAAGAATAATGGTACACAACTCGTGGTCTTGTGTGTCAACAGCAAATAATAATGGTACACAACCCGTGGTCCTGTGTGTCAACAGCAAATAATAATGGTACACAACTCGTGGTCCTGTGTGTCAACAGCAAATAATAATGGTACACAACTCGTGGTCCTGTGTGTCAACAGAAAATAATAATGGTACACAACTCGTGGTCCTGTGTGTCAACAGCAAATAATAATGGTACACAACTCGTGGTCTTGTGTGTCAACAGCAAATAATAATGGTACACAACTCGTGGTCCTGTGTGTCAACAGCAAATAATAATGGTACACAACTCGTGGTCTTGTGTGTCAACAGCAAATAATAATGATACACAACTCGTGGTCCTGTGTGTCAACAGCAAATAATAATGGTACACAACTCGTGGTCCTGTGTGTCAACAGCAAATAATAATGGTACACAACTCGTGGTCCTGTGTGTCAACAGCAAATAATAATGGTACACAACTCGTGGTCTTGTGTGTCAACAGCAAATAATAATGGTACACTACTCGTGGTCCTGTGTGTCAACAGCAAATAATAATGGTACACAACTCGTGGTCCTGTGTGTCAACAGCAAATAATAATGGTACACAACTCGTGGTCTTGTGTGTCAACAGCAAATAATAATGGTACACTACTCGTGGTCCTGTGTGTCAACAGCAAATAATAATGGTACACAACTCGTGGTCCTGTGTGTCAACAGCAAATAATAATGATACACAACTCGTGGTCCTGTGTGTCAACAGCAAATAATAATGGTACACAACTCGTGGTCTTGCATGTCAACAGCAAATAATAATGGTACACAACTCGTGGGCCTGTGTGTCAACAGCAAATAATAATGGCACACAACTCGTGGTCTTGTGTGTCAACAGCAAATAATAATGGCACACAACTCGTGGTCCTGTGTGTCAACAGCAAATAATAATGGCACACAACTCGTGGTCCTGTGTGTCAACAGCAAATAATAATGGCACACAAGTCGTGGTCTTTTGTGTCAACAGCAAATAATAATGGCACACAACTCGTGGGCCGGTGTGTCAACATCAAATTATAATGGTATACAACTCGTGGTCCTGTGTGTCAACAGCAACTAATAATGGTACACAACTCGTGGTCCTGTGTGTCAACAGCAAATAATGGCACACAACTCGTGGGCCTGTGTGTCAACAGCAAATAATAATGGTACACAACCCGTGGTCCTGTGTGTCAACAGCAAATAATAATGGTACACAACTCGTGGTCCTGTGTGTCAACAGCAAATAATAGCACACAACTCGTGGGCCTGTGTGTCAACAGCAAATAATAATGGTACACAACCCGTGGTCCTGTACGTCAACAGCAAATAATAATGGTACACAACTCGTGATCTTGTGTGTCAACAGCAAATAATAATGGTACACAACTCGTGGTCCTGTGTGTCAACACAAAATAATGGCACACAACTCGTGGTCCTGTGTGTCAACAGCAAATAATAATGGTACACAACCCGTGGTCCTGTGTGTCAACAGCAAATAATAATGGTACACAACTCGTGGGCCTGTGTGTCAACAGCAAATAATAATGGTACACAACCCGTGGTCCTGTGTATCAACAGCAAATAATAATGGTACACAACTCGTGGTCTTGTGTGTCAACAGCAAATAATAATGGTACACAACTCGTGGTCTTGTGTGTCAACAGCAAATAATAATGGTACACAACTCGTGGTCTTGTGTGTCAACAGCAAATAATAATGGTACACAACCCGTGGTCCTGTGTGTCAACAGCAAATAATAATGGTACACAACTCGTGGTCCTGTGTGTCAACAGCAAATAATAATGGTACACAACTCGTGGTCTTGTGTGTCAACAGCAAATAATAATGGTACACAACCCGTGGTCCTGTGTGTCAACAGCAAATAATAATGGTACACAACTCGTGGTCCTGTGTGTCAACAGCAAATAATAATGGTACACAACTCGTGGTCTTGTGTGTCAACAGCAAATAATAATGGTACACAACTCGTGGTCCTGTGTGTCAACAGCAAATAATAATGGTACACAACTCGTGGTCCTGTGTGTCAACAGCAAATAATAATGGTACACAACTCGTGGTCCTGTGTGTCAACAGCAAATAATAATGGTACACAACTCGTGGTCCTGTGTGTCAACAGCAAATAATAATGGTACACAAATCGTGGTCTTGTGTGTCAACAGCAAATAATAATGGTACACAACTCGTGGTCTTGCATGTCACCAGCAAAGAATAATGGTACACAACTCGTGGTCTTGTGTGTCAACAGCAAATAATAATGGTACACAACCCGTGGTCCTGTGTGTCAACAGCAAATAATAATGGTACACAACTCGTGGTCCTGTGTGTCAACAGCAAATAATAATGGTACACAACTCGTGGTCCTGTGTGTCAACAGAAAATAATAATGGTACACAACTCGTGGTCCTGTGTGTCAACAGCAAATAATAATGGTACACAACTCGTGGTCTTGTGTGTCAACAGCAAATAATAATGGTACAAAACTCGTGGTCCTGTGTGTCAACAGCAAATAATAATGGTACACAACTCGGGGTCTTGTGTGTCAACAGCAAATAATAATGGTACACAACTCGTGGTCCTGTGTGTCAACAGCAAATAATAATGGTACACAACTCGTGGTCCTGTGTGTCAACAGCAAATAATAATGGTACACAACTCGTGGTCCTGTGTGTCAACAGCAAATAATAATGGTACACAACTCGTGGTCCTGTGTGTCAACAGCAAATAATAATGGTACACAACTCGTGGTCTTGTGTGTCAACAGCAAATAATAATGGTACACAACTCGTGGTCTTGCATGTCACCAGCAAAGAATAATGGTACACAACTCGTGGTCTTGTGTGTCAACAGCAAATAATAATGGTACACAACCCGTGGTCCTGTGTGTCAACAGCAAATAATAATGGTACACAACTCGTGGTCCTGTGTGTCAACAGCAAATAATAATGGTACACAACTCGTGGTCCTGTGTGTCAACAGAAAATAATAATGGTACACAACTCGTGGTCCTGTGTGTCAAAAGCAAATAATAATGGTACACAACTCGTGGTCTTGTGTGTCAACAGCAAATAATAATGGTACACAACTCGTGGTTCTGTGTGTCAACAGCAAATAATAATGGTACACAACTCGTGGTCTTGTGTGTCAACAGCAAATAATAATGATACACAACTCGTGGACCTGTGTGTCAACAGCAAATAATAATGGTACACAACTCGTGGTCCTGTGTGTCAACAGCAAATAATAATGGTACACAACTCGTGGTCTTGTGTGTCAACAGCAAATAATAATGGTACACAACTCGTGGTCCTGTGTGTCAACAGCAAATAATAATGGTACACAACTCGTGGTCCTGTGTGTCAACAGCAAATAATAATGGTACACAACTCGTGGTCTTGTGTGTCAACAGCAAATAATAATGGTACACAACTCGTGGTCCTGTGTGTCAACAGCAAATAATAATGGTACACAACTCGTGGTCCTGTGTGTCAACAGCAAATAATAATGATACACAACTCGTGGTCCTGTGTGTCAACAGCAAATAATAATGGTACACAACTCGTGGTCCTGTGTGTCAACAGCAAATAATAATGGTACACAACTCGTGGTCTTGTGTGTCAACAGCAAATAATAATGGTACACAACCCGTGGTCCTGTGTGTCAACAGCAAATAATAATAGTACACAACCCGTGGTCCTGTGTGTCAACAGCAAATAATAATAGTACACAACTCGTGGTCCTGTGTGTCAACAGCAAATAATAATGGTACACAACTCGTGGTCTTGTGTGTCAACAGCAAATAATAATAGTACACAACCCGTGGTCCTGTGTGTCAACAGCAAATAATAATGGTACACAACTCGTGGTCCTGTGTGTCAACAGCAAATAATGGCACACAACTCGTGGGACTGTGTGTCAACAGCAAATAATAATGGTACACAACCCGTGGTCCTGTGTGTCAACAGCAAATAATAATGGTACACAACTCGTGGTCCTGTGTGTCAACAGCAAATAATGGCACACAACTCGTGGGCCTGTGTGTCAACAGCAAATAAAAATGGTACACAACCCGTGGTCCTGTGTGTCAACAGCAAATAATAATGGTACACAACTCGTGGTCCTGTGTGTCAACAGCAAATAATAATGGTACACAACCCGTGGTCCTGTGTGTCAACAGCAAATAATAATGGTACACAACTCGTGGTCTTGTGTGTCAACAGCAAATAATAATGGTACACAACTCGTGGTCCTGTGTGTCAACAGCAAATAATAATGGTACACAACTCGTGGTCTTGTGTGTCAACAGCAAATAATAATGGTACACAACCCGTGGTCCTGTGTGTCAACAGCAAATAATAATGGTACACAACTCGTGGTCCTGTGTTTCAACAGCAAATAATAATGGTACACAACTCGTGGTCCTGTGTGTCAACAGCAAATAATAATGGTACACAACCCGTGGTCCTGTGTGTCAACAGCAAATAATAATGGTACACAACTCGTGGTCCTGTGTGTCAACAGCAAATAATAATGGTACACAACTCGTGGTCTTGTGT
The DNA here is from genome assembly GCA_963556195.1 of Sepiola atlantica. Lineage (NCBI taxonomy): Eukaryota > Metazoa > Mollusca > Cephalopoda > Sepiida > Sepiolidae > Sepiola > Sepiola atlantica. Next base: position 25,936,422 of record OY744523.1, on the reverse strand, counting down.
GTCAACAGCAAATAATAATGGTACACAACTCGTGGTCCTGTGTGTCAACAGCAAATAATAATGGTACACAACTCGTGGTCTTGTGTGTCAACAGCAAATAATAATGGTACACAACCCGTGGTCCTGTACGTCAACAGCAAATAATAATGGTACACAACTCGTGATCTTGTGTGTCAACAGCAAATAATAATGGTACACAACTCGTGGTCCTGTGTGTCAACACAAAATAATGGCACACAACTCGTGGGCCTGTGTGTCAACAGCAAATAATAATGGTACACAACCCGTGGTCTTGTGTGTCAACAGCAAATAATAATGGTACACAACCCGTGGTCTTGTGTGTCAACAGCAAATAATAATGGTACACAACTCGTGGTCTTGTGTGTCAACAGCAAATAATAATGGTACACAACCCGTGGTCCTGTGTGTCAACAGCAAATAATAATGGTACACAACTCGTGGTCCTGTGTGTCAACAGCAAATAATAATGGTACACAACTCGTGGTCTTGCATGTCACCAGCAAAGAATAATGGTACACAACTCGTGGTCTTGTGTGTCAACAGCAAATAATAATGGTACACAACCCGTGGTCCTGTGTGTCAACAGCAAATAATAATGGTACACAACTCGTGGTCCTGTGTGTCAACAGCAAATAATAATGGTACACAACTCGTGGTCCTGTGTGTCAACAGAAAATAATAATGGTACACAACTCGTGGTCCTGTGTGTCAACAGCAAATAATAATGGTACACAACTCGTGGTCCTGTGTGTCAACAGAAAATAATAATGGTACACAACTCGTGGTCCTGTGTGTCAAAAGCAAATAATAATGGTACACAACTCGTGGTCTTGTGTGTCAACAGCAAATAATAATGGTACACAACTCGTGGTTCTGTGTGTCAACAGCAAATAATAATGGTACACAACTCGTGGTCTTGTGTGTCAACAGCAAATAATAATGATACACAACTCGTGGTCCTGTGTGTCAACAGCAAATAATAATGGTACACAACTCGTGGTCCTGTGTGTCAACAGCAAATAATAATGGTACACAACTCGTGGTCTTGTGTGTCAACAGCAAATAATAATGGTACACAACTCGTGGTCCTGTGTGTCAACAGCAAATAATAATGGTACACAACTCGTGGTCCTGTGTGTCAACAGCAAATAATAATGGTACACAACTCGTGGTCTTGTGTGTCAACAGCAAATAATAATGGTACACAACTCGTGGTCCTGTGTGTCAACAGCAAATAATAATGGTACACAACTCGTGGTCCTGTGTGTCAACAGCAAATAATAATGATACACAACTCGTGGTCCTGTGTGTCAACAGCAAATAATAATGGTACACAACTCGTGGTCCTGTGTGTCAACAGCAAATAATAATGGTACACAACTCGTGGTCTTGTGTGTCAACAGCAAATAATAATGGTACACAACCCGTGGTCCTGTGTGTCAACAGCAAATAATAATAGTACACAACCCGTGGTCCTGTGTGTCAACAGCAAATAATAATAGTACACAACTCGTGGTCCTGTGTGTCAACAGCAAATAATAATGGTACACAACTCGTGGTCTTGTGTGTCAACAGCAAATAATAATAGTACACAACCCGTGGTCCTGTGTGTCAACAGCAAATAATAATGGTACACAACTCGTGGTCCTGTGTGTCAACAGCAAATAATGGCACACAACTCGTGGGACTGTGTGTCAACAGCAAATAATAATGGTACACAACCCGTGGTCCTGTGTGTCAACAGCAAATAATAATGGTACACAACTCGTGGTCCTGTGTGTCAACAGCAAATAATGGCACACAACTCGTGGGCCTGTGTGTCAACAGCAAATAAAAATGGTACACAACCCGTGGTCCTGTGTGTCAACAGCAAATAATAATGGTACACAACTCGTGGTCCTGTGTGTCAACAGCAAATAATAATGGTACACAACCCGTGGTCCTGTGTGTCAACAGCAAATAATAATGGTACACAACTCGTGGTCTTGTGTGTCAACAGCAAATAATAATGGTACACAACTCGTGGTCCTGTGTGTCAACAGCAAATAATAATGGTACACAACTCGTGGTCTTGTGTGTCAACAGCAAATAATAATGGTACACAACCCGTGGTCCTGTGTGTCAACAGCAAATAATAATGGTACACAACTCGTGGTCCTGTGTTTCAACAGCAAATAATAATGGTACACAACTCGTGGTCCTGTGTGTCAACAGCAAATAATAATGGTACACAACCCGTGGTCCTGTGTGTCAACAGCAAATAATAATGGTACACAACTCGTGGTCCTGTGTGTCAACAGCAAATAATAATGGTACACAACTCGTGGTCTTGTGTGTCAACAGCAAATAATAATGGTACACAACTCGTGGTCCTGTGTGTCAACAGCAAATAATAATGGTACACAACTCGTGGTCTTGTGTGTCAACAGCAAATAATAATGGTACACAACCCGTGGTCCTGTACGTCAACAGCAAATAATAATGGTACACAACTCGTGATCTTGTGTGTCAACAGCAAATAATAATGGTACACAACTCGTGGTCCTGTGTGTCAACACAAAATAATGGCACACAACTCGTGGGCCTGTGTGTCAACAGCAAATAATAATGGTACACAACCCGTGGTCTTGTGTGTCAACAGCAAATAATAATGGTACACAACCCGTGGTCTTGTGTGTCAACAGCAAATAATAATGGTACACAACTCGTGGTCTTGTGTGTCAACAGCAAATAATAATGGTACACAACCCGTGGTCCTGTGTGTCAACAGCAAATAATAATGGTACACAACTCGTGGTCCTGTGTGTCAACAGCAAATAATAATGGTACACAACTCGTGGTCTTGTGTGTCAACAGCAAATAATAATGGTACACAACCCGTGGTCCTGTGTGTCAACAGCAAATAATAATGGTACACAACTCGTGGTCCTGTGTGTCAACAGCAAATAATAATGGTACACAACTCGTGGTCTTGTGTGTCAACAGCAAATAATAATGGTACACAACTCGTGGTCCTGTGTGTCAACAGCAAATAATAATGGTACACAACTCGTGGTCCTGTGTGTCAACAGCAAATAATAATGGTACACAACTCGTAGTCCTGTGTGTCAACAGCAAATAATAATGGTACACAACTCGTGGTCCTGTGTGTCAACAGCAAATAATAATGGTACACAACTCGTGGTCTTGTGTGTCAACAGCAAATAATAATGGTACACAACTCGTGGTCTTGCATGTCACCAGCAAAGAATAATGGTACACAACTCGTGGTCTTGTGTGTCAACAGCAAATAATAATGGTACACAACCCGTGGTCCTGTGTGTCAACAGCAAATAATAATGGTACACAACTCGTGGTCCTGTGTGTCAACAGCAAATAATAATGGTACACAACTCGTGGTCCTGTGTGTCAACAGAAAATAATAATGGTACACAACTCGTGGTCCTGTGTGTCAACAGCAAATAATAATGGTACACAACTCGTGGTCTTGTGTGTCAACAGCAAATAATAATGGTACACAACTCGTGGTCCTGTGTGTCAACAGCAAATAATAATGGTACACAACTCGTGGTCTTGTGTGTCAACAGCAAATAATAATGATACACAACTCGTGGTCCTGTGTGTCAACAGCAAATAATAATGGTACACAACTCGTGGTCCTGTGTGTCAACAGCAAATAATAATGGTACACAACTCGTGGTCCTGTGTGTCAACAGCAAATAATAATGGTACACAACTCGTGGTCTTGTGTGTCAACAGCAAATAATAATGGTACACAACTCGTGGTCCTGTGTGTCAACAGCAAATAATAATGGTACACAACTCGTGGTCCTGTGTGTCAACAGCAAATAATAATGGTACACAACTCGTGGTCTTGTGTGTCAACAGCAAATAATAATGGTACACAACTCGTGGTCCTGTGTGTCAACAGCAAATAATAATGGTACACAACTCGTGGTCCTGTGTGTCAACAGCAAATAATAATGATACACAACTCGTGGTCCTGTGTGTCAACAGCAAATAATAATGGTACACAACTCGTGGTCCTGTGTGTCAACAGCAAATAATAATGGTACACAACTCGTGGTCTTGTGTGTCAACAGCAAATAATAATGGTACACAACCCGTGGTCCTGTGTGTCAACAGCAAATAATAATAGTACACAACCCGTGGTCCTGTGTGTCAACAGCAAATAATAATAGTACACAACTCGTGGTCCTGTGTGTCAACAGCAAATAATAATGGTACACAACTCGTGGTCCTGTGTGTCAACAGCAAATAATAATGGTACACAACTCGTGGTCTTGTGTGTCAACAGCAAATAATAATGGTACACAACTCGTGGTCCTGTGTGTCAACAGCAAATAATAATGGTACACAACTCGTGGTCCTGTGTGTCAACAGCAAATAATAATGGTACACAACTCGTAGTCCTGTGTGTCAACAGCAAATAATAATGGTACACAACTCGTGGTCCTGTGTGTCAACAGCAAATAATAATGGTACACAACTCGTGGTCTTGTGTGTCAACAGCAAATAATAATGGTACACAACTCGTGGTCTTGCATGTCACCAGCAAAGAATAATGGTACACAACTCGTGGTCTTGTGTGTCAACAGCAAATAATAATGGTACACAACCCGTGGTCCTGTGTGTCAACAGCAAATAATAATGGTACACAACTCGTGGTCCTGTGTGTCAACAGCAAATAATAATGGTACACAACTCGTGGTCCTGTGTGTCAACAGAAAATAATAATGGTACACAACTCGTGGTCCTGTGTGTCAACAGCAAATAATAATGGTACACAACTCGTGGTCTTGTGTGTCAACAGCAAATAATAATGGTACACAACTCGTGGTCCTGTGTGTCAACAGCAAATAATAATGGTACACAACTCGTGGTCTTGTGTGTCAACAGCAAATAATAATGATACACAACTCGTGGTCCTGTGTGTCAACAGCAAATAATAATGGTACACAACTCGTGGTCCTGTGTGTCAACAGCAAATAATAATGGTACACAACTCGTGGTCCTGTGTGTCAACAGCAAATAATAATGGTACACAACTCGTGGTCTTGTGTGTCAACAGCAAATAATAATGGTACACAACTCGTGGTCCTGTGTGTCAACAGCAAATAATAATGGTACACAACTCGTGGTCCTGTGTGTCAACAGCAAATAATAATGGTACACAACTCGTGGTCTTGTGTGTCAACAGCAAATAATAATGGTACACAACTCGTGGTCCTGTGTGTCAACAGCAAATAATAATGGTACACAACTCGTGGTCCTGTGTGTCAACAGCAAATAATAATGATACACAACTCGTGGTCCTGTGTGTCAACAGCAAATAATAATGGTACACAACTCGTGGTCCTGTGTGTCAACAGCAAATAATAATGGTACACAACTCGTGGTCTTGTGTGTCAACAGCAAATAATAATTGGACACAAAACCCGTGGTCCTTTGTGTCAACAGCAAATAATAATAGTACACAACCCGTGGTCCTGTGTGTCAACAGCAAATAATAATAGTACACAACTCGTGGTCCTGTGTGTCAACAGCAAATAATAATGGTACACAACTCGTGGTCTTGTGTGTCAACAGCAAATAATGATAGTACACAACCCGTGGTCCTGTGTGTCAACAGCAAATAATAATGGTACACAACTCGTGGTCCTGTGTGTCAACAGCAAATAATGGCACACAACTCGTGGGCCTGTGTGTCAACAGCAAATAATAATGGTACACAACCCGTGGTCCTGTGTGTCAACAGCAAATAATAATGGTACACAACTCGTGGTCCTGTGTGTCAACAGCAAATAATGGCACACAACTCGTGGGCCTGTGTGTCAACAGCAAATAATAATGGTACACAACCCGTGGTCCTGTGTGTCAACAGCAAATAATAATGGTACACAACTCGTGGGCCTGTGTGTCAACAGCAAATAATAATGGTACACAACCCGTGGTCCTGTGTGTCAACAGCAAATAATAATGGTACACAACTCGTGGTCTTGTGTGTCAACAGCAAATAATAATGGTACACAACTCGTGGTCCTGTGTGTCAACAGCAAATAATAATGGTACACAACTCGTGGTCTTGTGTGTCAACAGCAAATAATAATCGTACACAACCCGTGGTCCTGTGTGTCAACAGCAAATAATAATGGTACACAACTCGTTGTCCTGTGTGTCAACAGCAAATAATAATGGTACACAACTCGTGGTCCTGTGTGTCAACAGCAAATAATAATGGTACACAACCCGTGGTCCTGTGTGTCAACAGCAAATAATAATGTTACACAACTCGTGGTCTTGTGTGTCAACAGCAAATAATAATGGTACACAACTCGTGGTCTTGTGTGTCAACAGCAAATAATAATGGTACACAACTCGTGGTCCTGTGTGTCAACAGCAAATAATAATAATACACAACCCGTTGTCCTGTGTGTCAACAGCAAATAATAATGGTACACAACTCGTAGTCTTGTGTGTCAACAGCAAATAATAATGGTACACAACCCGTGGTCCTGTGTGTCAACAGCAAATAATAATGGTACACAACTCGTGGTCTTGTGTGTCAACAGCAAATAATAATGGTACACAACCCGTGGTCCTGTGTGTCAACAGCAAATAATAATAGTACACAACCCGTGGTCCTGTGTGTCAACAGCAAATAATAATGGTACACAACTCGTGGTCCTGTGTGTCAACAGCAAATAATAATGGTACACAACTCGTGGTCTTGTGTGTCAACAGCAAATAATAATAGTACACAACCCGTAGTCCTGTGTGTCAACAGCAAATAATAATGGTACACAACTCGTGGGCCTGTGTGTCAACAGCAAATAATAATGGTACACAACTCGTGGTCCTGTGTGTCAACAGCAAATGATAATGGTACACAACTCGTGGTCCTGTGTGTCAACAGCAAATAATAATGGTACACAACTCGTGGTCCTGTGTGTCAACAGCAAATAATAATGGTACACAACTCGTGGTCTTGTGTGTCAACAGCAAATAATAATGGTACACAACCCGTGGTCCTGTACGTTAACAGCAAATAATAATGGTACACAACTCGTGACTTGTGTGTCAACAGCAAATAATAATGGTACACAACTCGTGGTCCTGTGTGTCAACAGCAAATAATGGCACACAACTCGTGGGCCTGTGTGTCAACAGCAAATAATAATGGCACACAACTCGTGGTCTTGTGTGTCAACGGCAAATAATAATGGCACACAACTCCTGGTCCTGTGTGTCAACAGCAAATAATAATGGCACACAACTCGTGGTCCTGTGTGTCAACAGCAAATAATAATGGCACACAACTCGTGGTCTTGTGTGTCAACAGCAAATAATAATGGCACACAACTCGTGGGCCGGTGTGTCAACATCAAATTATAATGGTACACAACTCGTGGTCCTGTGTGTCAACAGCAAATAATAATGGTACACAACTCGTGGTCCTGTGTGTCAACAGCAAATAATGGCACACAACTCGTGGGCCTGTGTGTCAACAGCAAATAATAATGGTACACAACCCGTGGTCCTGTGTGTCAACAGCAAATAATAATGGTACACAACTCATGGTCCTGTGTGTCAACAGCAAATAATAGCACACAACTCGTGGGCCTGTGTGTCAACAGCAAATAATAATGGTACACAACCCGTGGTCCTGTACGTCAACAGCAAATAATAATGGTACACAACTCGTGATCTTGTGTGTCAACAGCAAATAATAATGGTACACAACTCGTGGTCCTGTGTGTCAACACAAAATAATGGCACACAACTCGTGGGCCTGTGTGTCAACAGCAAATAATAATGGTACACAACCCGTGGTCCTGTGTGTAAACAGCAAATAATAATGGTACACAACTCGTGGTCCTGTGTGTCAACAGCAAATAATGGCACACAACTCGTGGGCCTGTGTGTCAACAGCAAATAATAATGGTACACAACCCGTGGTCCTGTGTGTCAACAGCAAATAATAATGGTACACAACTCGTGGGCCTGTGTGTCAACAGCAAATAATAATGGTACACAACCCGTGGTCCTGTGTGTCAACAGCAAATAATAATGGTACACAACTCGTGGTCTTGTGTGTCAACAGCAAATAATAATGGTACACAACTCGTGGTCTTGTGTGTCAACAGCAAATAATAATGGTACACAACTCGTGGTCCTGTGTGTCAACAGCAAATAATAATGGTACACAACCCGTGGTCCTGTGTGTCAACAGCAAATAATAATGGTACACAACTCGTGGTCCTGTGTGTCAACAGCAAATAATAATGGTACACAACTCGTGGTCTTGTGTGTCAACAGCAAATAATAATGGTACACAACCCGTGGTCCTGTGTGTCAACAGCAAATAATAATGGTACACAACTCGTGGTCCTGTGTGTCAACAGCAAATAATAATGGTACACAACTCGTGGTCTTGTGTGTCAACAGCAAATAATAATGGTACACAACTCGTGGTCCTGTGTGTCAACAGCAAATAATAATGGTACACAACCCGTGGTCCTGTGTGTCAACAGCAAATAATAATGATACACAACTCGTGGTCCTGTGTGTCAACAGCAAATAATAATGGTACACAACTCGTGGTCCTGTGTGTCAACAGCAAATAATAATGGTACACAACTCGTGGTCTTGTGTGTCAACAGCAAATAATAATGGTACACAACCCGTGGTCCTGTGTGTCAACAGCAAATAATAATAGTACACAACCCGTGGTCCTGTGTGTCAACAGCAAATAATAATGGTACACAACTCGTGGTCCTGTGTGTCAACAGCAAATAATAATGGTACACAACTCGTGGTCTTGTGTGTCAACAGCAAATAATAATAGTACACAACCCGTGGTCCTGTGTGTCAACAGCAACTAATAATGGTACACAACTCGTGGTCCTGTGTGTCAACAGCAAATAATGGCACACAACTCGTGGGCCTGTGTGTCAACAGCAAATAATAATGGTACACAACCCGTGGTCCTGTGTGTCAACAGCAAATAATAATGGTACACAACTCGTGGTCCTGTGTGTCAACAGCAAATAATGGCACACAACTCGTGGGCCTGTGTGTCAACAGCAAATAATAATGGTACACAACCCGTGGTCCTGTGTGTCAACAGCAAATAATAATGGTACACAACTCGTGGGCCTGTGTGTCAACAGCAAATAATAATGGTACACAACCCGTGGTCTTGTGTGTCAACAGCAAATAATAATGGTACACAACTCGTGGTCCTGTGTGTCAACAGCAAATAATAATGGTACACAACTCGTGGTCCTGTGTGTCAACAGCAAATAATAATGGTACACAACTCGTGGTCCTGTGTGTCAACAGCAAATAATAATGGTACACAACTCGTGGTCTTGTGTGTCAACAGCAAATAATAATAGTACACAACCCGTGGTCCTGTGTGTCAACAGCAAATAATAATGGTACACAACCCGTGGTCCTGTGGGTCAACAGCAAATAATAGCACACAACTCGTGGGCCTGTGTGTCAACAGCAAATAATAATGGTACACAACCCGTGGTCCTGTACGTCAACAGCAAATAATAATGGTACACAACTCGTGATCTTGTGTGTCAACAGCAAATAATAATGGTACACAACTCGTGGTCCTGTGTGTCAACACAAAATAATGGCACACAACTCGTGGGCCTGTGTGTCAACAGCAAATAATAATGGTACACAACCCGTGGTCCTGTCTGTAAACAGCAAATAATAATGGTACACAACTCGTGGTCCTGTGTGTCAACAGCAAATAATGGCACACAACTCGTGGGCCTGTGTGTCAACAGCAAATAATAATGGTACACAACCCGTGGTCCTGTGTGTCAACAGCAAATAATAATGGTACACAACTCGTGGGCCTGTGTGTCAACAGCAAATAATAATGGTACACAACCCGTGGTCCTGTGTGTCAACAGCAAATAATAATGGTACACAACTCGTGGTCTTGTGTGTCAACAGCAAATAATAATGGTACACAACTCGTGGTCTTGTGTGTCAACAGCAAATAATAATGGTACACAACTCGTGGTCCTGTGTGTCAACAGCAAATAATAATGGTACACAACCCGTGGTCCTGTGTGTCAACAGCAAATAATAATTGTACACAACTCGTGGTCCTGTGTGTCAACAGCAAATAATAATGGTACACAACTCGTGGTCTTGTGTGTCAACAGCAAATAATAATGGTACACAACCCGTGGTCCTGTGTGTCAACAGCAAATAATAATGGTACACAACTCGTGGTCCTGTGTGTCAACAGCAAATAATAATGGTACACAACTCGTGGTCTTGTGTGTCAACAGCAAATAATAATGGTACACAACTCGTGGTCCTGTGTGTCAACAGCAAATAATAATGGTACACAACCCGTGGTCCTGTGTGTCAACAGCAAATAATAATGATACACAACTCGTGGTCCTGTGTGTCAACAGCAAATAATAATGGTACACAACTCGTGGTCCTGTGTGTCAACAGCAAATAATAATGGTACACAACTCGTGGTCTTGTGTGTCAACAGCAAATAATAATGGTACACAACCCGTGGTCCTGTGTGTCAACAGCAAATAATAATAGTACACAACCCGTGGTCCTGTGTGTCAACAGCAAATAATAATGGTACACAACTCGTGGTCCTGTGTGTCAACAGCAAATAATAATGGTACACAACTCGTGGTCTTGTGTGTCAACAGCAAATAATAATAGTACACAACCCGTGGTCCTGTGTGTCAACAGCAAATAATAATGGTACACAACTCGTGGTCCTGTGTGTCAACAGCAAATAATGGCACACAACTCGTGGGCCTGTGTGTCAACAGCAAATAATAATGGTACACAACCCGTTGTCCTGTGTGTCAACAGCAAATAATAATGGTACACAACTCGTGGTCCTGTGTGTCAACAGCAAATAATGGCACACAACTCGTGGGCCTGTGTGTCAACAGCAAATAATAATGGTACACAACCCGTGGTCCTGTGTGTCAACAGCAAATAATAATGGTACACAACTCGTGGGCCTGTGTGTCAACAGCAAATAATAATGGTACACAACCCGTGGTCTTGTGTGTCAACAGCAAATAATAATGGTACACAACTCGTGGTCCTGTGTGTCAACAGCAAATAATAATGGTACACAACTCGTGGTCCTGTGTGTCAACAGCAAATAATAATGGTACACAACTCGTGGTCTTGTGTGTCAACAGCAAATAATAATGGTACACAACTCGTGGTCCTGTGTGTCAACAGCAAATAATAATGGTACACAACTCGTGGTCCTGTGTGTCAACAGCAAATAATAATGATACACAACTCGTGGTCCTGTGTGTCAACAGCAAATAATAATGGTACACAACTCGTGGTCCTGTGTGTCAACAGCAAATAATAATGGTACACAACTCTTGGTCTTGTGTGTCAACAGCAAATAATAATGGTACACAACCCGTGGTCCTGTGTGTCAACAGCAAATAATAATAGTACACAACCCGTGGTCCTGTGTGTCAACAGCAAATAATAATGGTACACAACTCGTGGTCCTGTGTGTCAACAGCAAATAATAATGGTACACAACTCGTGGTCTTGTGTGTCAACAGCAAATAATAATAGTACACAACCCGTGATCTTGTGTGTCAACAGCAAATAATAATGGTACACAACTCGTGGTCCTGTGTGTCAACAGCAAATAATGGCACACAACTCGTGGGCCTGTGTGTCAACAGCAAATAATAATGGTACACAACCCGTGGTCCTGTGTGTCAACAGCAAATAATAATGGTACACAACTCTTGGTCCTGTGTGTCAACAGCAAATAATGGCACACAACTTGTGGGCCTGTGTGTCAACAGCAAATAATAATGGTACACAACCCGTGGTCCTGTGTGTCAACAGCAAATAATAATGGTACACAACTCGTGGGCCTGTGTGTCAACAGCAAATAATAATGGTACACAACCCGTGGTCCTGTGTGTCAACAGCAAATAATAATGGTACACAACTCGTGGTCTTGTGTGTCAACAGCAAATAATAATGGTACACAACTCGTGGTCCTGTGTGTCAACAGCAAATAATAATGGTACACAACTCGTGGTCTTGTGTGTCAACAGCAAATAATAATGGTACACAACCCGTGGTCCTGTGTGTCAACAGCAAATAATAATGGTACACAACTCGTGGTCCTGTGTGTCAACAGCAAATAATAATGGTACACAACTCGTGGTCCTGTGTGTCAACAGCAAATAATAATGGTACACAACCCGTGGTCCTGTGTGTCAACAGCAAATAATAATGGTACACAACTCGTGGTCCTGTGTGTCAACAGCAAATAATAATGGTACACAACTCGTGGTCTTGTGTGTCAACAGCAAATAATAATGGTACACAACTCGTGGTCCTGTGTGTCAACAGCAAATAATAATGGTACACAACTCGTGGTCCTGTGTGTCAACAGCAAATAATAATGGTACACAACTCGTGGTCCTGTGTGTCAACAGCAAATAATAATAATACACAACTCGTGGTCCTGTGTGTCAACAGCAAATAATAATGGTACACAACTCGTGGTCTTGTGTGTCAACAGCAAATAATAATGGTACACAACCCGTGGTCTTGTGTGTCAACAGCAAATAATAATAGTACTCAACCCGTGGTCCTGTGTGTCAACAGCAAATAATAATGGTACACAACTCGTGGTCCTGTGTGTCAACAGCAAATAATAATGGTACACAACTCGTGGTCTTGTGTGTCAACAGCAAATAATAATAGTACACAACCCGTGGTCCTGTGTGTCAACAGCAAATAATAATGGTACACAACTCGTGGTCCTGTGTGTCAACAGCAAATAATAATGGTACACAACTCGTGGTCCTGTGTGTCAACAGCAAATAATAATGGTACACAACTCGTGGTCCTGTGTGTCAACAGCAAATAATAATGCACACAACTCGTGGTCCTGTGTGTCAACAGCAAATAATAATGGTACACAACTCGTGGTCCTGTGTGTCAACAGCAAATAATAATGCACACAACTCGTGGTCCTGTGTGTCACCAGCAAATAATAATGGCACACAACTCGTGGTCCTGTGTGTCAACAGCAAATAATAATGGTACACAACTCGTGGTCCTGTGTGTCAACAGCAAATAATAATGGTACACAACCCGTGGTCCTGTGTGTCAACAGCAAATAATAATGGTACACAACTCGTGGTCCTGTGTGTCAACAGCAAATAATAATGCACACAACTCGTTGTCCTGTGTGTCACCAGCAAATAATAATGGCACACAACTCGTGGTCCTGTGTGTCAACAGCAAATAATAATGGTACACAACTCGTTGTGCCCGGATGTAAAACACGTAGTCAAAAATTAGTATTATTACTTATGACACGTCTCTGCTTTTATGGCAATATTATTAGTATTTTTTAGTATATTTATTCTTCTCTCATTTTTTTGATTGGACGACACGACTTCTTGTTATTACAATTTTCATTTCTGTTTTCAACGTGACTATTTTTGAACTGAAATTCTGTCGGCAAGAGTACCTTCCTATTTGGAACTCTCCTTCATCCCAAAACATTGCAGGTATGTTGCCTATTACGATGGATAATTAAATTAAATAAAAAGTTAAGTAGGTCATGTGAAAGGGTTGAAAAGTTGAATTGGCCAGGGATTAAAAAGTAAATTAGCGATGTGCACGAATTCAAGCATGCCAAGAACAGAACCACTTTGAAGAGGGATCGTGGATGAGGGGACAAAGATTTTTGAAGAGAGCCACTTGGCTGCCTCTGAGGAGAAGAGACGCAGGCGAAAGGACGTGCCTGTGCCAGGACACAGTAACCATCCTCACCCATGAGGGACTCACCACGACGTTACATTAATACAAAATTAAATTCCACCGTAATGTCAGCCATTTCATTAAATTTTAAATTAGATACGAAGCCCACCCCTCTACACACGCCGCTGTCAAGCAAACAAGTCAATGAGTATCGCCCAATAACTTATTACAAACATTTTTTTTTCATCGTGGATAAAAGCTTAAAATTTTAGGTGAAACGAGTCTTCTCGATCCTTTCCAATCAATTTATCTGTGGAAGTTGCGATTCTTGGTTTCGTTAATTTTCCCGGACAACGCCAGGACACGAGTCTCACTCGTTCTAAATAAATACGATACTTAAAAAGCGATTGGAAAAATGTTACTCCTAAAATCTATTTAATAATGCGGCGCGTAAGTTTTGCCTATGAAAGTAGCCTGGCTGCTTCACTTTGCTACTTGTAATGTGTGTGAAGCTTCAATCTGGAATGGAGATAACACTGGCAACTTCTTAAAGAGTATACATTGCCTATTTCGCAGAGTCAGAATGCGTTATTTACCTAACAAACAATCTATTGATTGTATAGTTTTCATCTATGGAAATGGCTACACGTCCCAGATATCGCATACCCGGCTATCAAGATAACGTTGCTATAACGTCTGTCCGACGTTTTTGTATACTCTCTCCAACATTATCCCATAATGCTGTAAAGTTACCATCTAACGTTACATTAACATTCTCTTTGAGTCTTCTCACCACATAAACATTTTTAACAAAACAAAGGAAAGTGATGAAAACATAGAAAACCGAAATAAAACCCATTTGTTATCGCTGGAATTCTGGAATTATGTCAGAAAAAATCGCAACATTTAAAAACAGAGACCGTTTTTCTACAGAAAATGTACGCTGTATTTTTTGTGTTTCTGTCTCTCTGCTCGAGGGTGCAATTTAAAACGAATCCCTTTACAAAGATCAAACACAATTTTCTCGGGTAAAAGTTTACGAGGAATGGAATGATGGTATTGATTTTGTAATAGTTTTTAAACCCATAACATCAGATATGCACAGCAATGACTTCGTTTTATTTTATTTTATTTATAATTGAAAATTGAATAGTATAGAAATAGCAAAATAGAAGAATAACATGGAAGATGTTTGCGAAAATTCTTTCAATTCAAAGTCGAGGGATTGGTACTGTGACGATTGGCAGAAGGTCGTGGACACTAATTTTGAAAAATAGTTGTTTTTGAATAAATTCTTCTGTTCCAATAAATATTTGTTATTGTTCATGGCGATATTTTTGTTTCTTGTTTTTGTTGTTGTTTTGTTTCAAAGTTATGTGTATCTTTACACCGCAACGTGGGAACTGTAGGATTGGTAGCGAATCGGTTGTAGGGTATGTGGTTATTACGGCATAGGACCACATCTCGACGACACACCCGCATCCAGAAAACGACACTGAGACATATCTACGGCACTCCCACACGAGGGAAAAGGATGGTCCTGATGGATTCCCATGGCACATCTGCACCAACGAAAGGGGTGACCATGAGAGATCTCAACAGCGCATCTTCACAAAAGAAAGTAGCGACCATGAGCGATTGTCACGGCGCTTCTGCATCAAAAGTGAGATCATCACAGTACATGATATAAAAATAAATAAATACTGAAATGCACTACAGAAAACCATCGTCCATCTCAACGACAATATTTAATGTCTCCATCCAATATACAACGTGGTGCAACGTTGAAAGAACGGACCTACCGTGCTCGATACCGCCAAACAAAACACAACGGGTTTGAAACGTAACAAGAATGTCGCAGTAATATCGGATTTGCCCATTGTATTTAACAACATGTATTCAACATTGAAAAAAAAACCAACGTCGCAAGTATGTGAGATATCCAACCCAAAATACAATGCAAGAATATTTACAACAACGTCTTAAACCAACAATGTCTGATTTCCACAATCAAATTACAACATGTTCGGAACGTAGCAAAAACGTCGCAACAATATGGGATATTCCTAACCCAGATACACATAGTTTGTAACGTTGCAAGTATGTCGCAGCAACATTGGATATACCCAACCTAATTACAATGTGCTATACAATGTTGCAAGAACGTCATAAAAATATCGGATATCCCCATCCAAACTACAATGTTTTTGAAACCTAACATAGAACGTCGAAACAATATTTGATTTCCAGACGTTTTTGAAACGTAACAAAATCGCCA
This sequence comes from Sepiola atlantica, assembly GCA_963556195.1. Lineage (NCBI taxonomy): Eukaryota > Metazoa > Mollusca > Cephalopoda > Sepiida > Sepiolidae > Sepiola > Sepiola atlantica. The sequence goes on along the minus strand of OY744523.1, from coordinate 25,920,317 downwards.
TGAAAATATCGGGTACTTCCACTCAAAGACCGTCGTAACAACGTTGGATGCCCCTAACCAAAATACAACATGTTTGCAAAGTAACAAGGACGTTGGAACATTATCGCACATCGTCAATCAAAGTACAACGTTTTTGCAAGATCGTTGCAACAGCATCGGAACAACGTCGGATACCTCCAACCAGAATACGCATCTAAAATATAATGAGAATGTCGCAACAATATCAGATATTCCCACCCAAAGTACAACGTGTTTGCAACGTTGCAAAAACATCGCAATCTTTTCAGATATACCCACTCACAATATAACGTGTTCGCAACATTGAAGTAACGTTCCGTGCTAGCCAGGTAGTCGAATTAACATTTTTATAATATGCCATTGTTTTTGTATATTTTCTTGAAGTGAAAATATGAATTAAAAAATCTTGAAATCTAATTATATTAGGGGTGGGACGTAATGGGTGAAAATTTCAGATTCATGCGAGTAGTATTTTTTTGTGTTCATTTATACATAAATAACACTAAACAATCAAACAGAGGATTTTGGGAAGTTTTGGCTAATTTTGGCTATTTTTCACTAGTTTTTGGCTATTCTACATTCATGAAGACCCTTTCACAGCCTGAAAATGGTCCTAAATTAAAGTACTATATCAGATTTAACCATCTATATCCATTCATAGCTTTTGATGATGTTTTAGGACCTGCAATGTCGCATAGAAACCACTTTTTCACCGAAAAATGATGGATTTTGAGTCCCGTGGAGCCCTAACGGCTATTTTTGGCCTGCACCTTCTGAATTTTGCAAAATTTTCAAAATGTTTGATTGTTTAGTGTTATTTATGTATAAATGAACACAAAAAAATACTACTCGCATGAGTCTGAAATTTTCACCCATTACGTCCCACCCCTATAATCTAATTAAGTATCTTGCAACGGGAATTACGCCCAGTTGATTCGAAACCTTACCGACTTATAAATATAAGTCAGCAGTATTCGGATATTTTTCTCTCGACGAATTAAGATATCCTATATATGCGGCATAACCATATTGATACACCAGTACCCGTTGAATCGTTGAAGTTAAGCTACGTTGAGCCTGATCAATATCAGATGGGTGACTATTTGAGGATACCAGGCGTTGTATGTAGGAGGGCGGCGACATTTCCCCTACAAAGAAAAAACTACAAAAAACTACAAAAACTAACGTCGTCAAAATCATCTGCTCTGATCGGGATACACATGGGTCGCGTGTGAATTTAATACCCCTTAAAAACTTCCGCCATGTGAAGAAGCCGGTTCAACCCACACAGAGTTAATGCCGCACGAGGAGGAAGCGGAGGAGGAGGAAGAGAAGGAGGAGGAGAAGGACTAAAGAATCCAAACATCCTGCAGCTACATTAGCACCTTTTCTTGCCCTGTAGATGCAAAATGAGATGTTGAGAATTTTAAGTCTTCAACACATTCCTTTTTACTCCGTTATATATCTGTATCTGACACAAAGTACACATTTTCTACCCACTTAAATTACTTATCATTCTATTTTTGTCAAGATAGGTTGGTGTGTATCCAATAATAACAATACAACTATGTGTAGAATGAAATAAAGAAAGCCACGAAAATGATACGATGCTTCTTAGTCCAAGTGTTTTTTCGTTGTCTACCCGTACGTGTTCATACGAAGTATTCGTGATATCTACCTGCATTGACGGGCAACTGAAACATTTAGAAACCTAATAAAGACAATCATGAATTGGATGAATTTTATTAATAACTTCATGGCTTCGCCAGTTCGCTATCACTTCGCAAAGTTCTCGACTTAAAACACTCGAAACAAAACTTTTAAATAATAAACATTTTATTGTTGTAAACACGAACAAACACTTTCACATTTATTCATATGGAATTGATGAACATTAACATTTTGGTAATGTTGATACAAATTTATATATATATATATATATATATATATATATATATATATATATATATATATATATATATATATATATATATATATATAAATATATATATGAAGAAAAGAAAGAAAAAAATCAATAAGTTAGTTCCCCCAAAGAATAGGCCAGAAAGGAACGAAATAGTGGTTCATAAACAACTGTCCTGTTATCATAACTAAGAAGGAGAACCTACCATCATTTGCACTTTTTAATTAAATTAACTTGCTGAACATTTGTTCACGAAATAAAACAATATTCTTTGTTATATTACAATCAAAACAACCGTTGAATTAAAAAAATAACAAAGTATAGTTAATTAAAAAAATAACAAAGTATAGTTAATTAAAAAAAATAACAAAGTATAGTTAATTAAAAAAAATAACAAAGTATAGTTAATTAAAAAAAAATAACAAAGTATAGTTAATTAAAAAAGAATAACAAAGTATAGTTAATTAAAAAAATAACAAAGTATAGTTAATTAACAAAAAGTATATTTTTGAACAGCAATATGCAAATTAGTTAACTTTACTACTGAGATCACATATACATAAGGAGTATATAAAACAGACATGGTGCTGCTATTGTGTAAACTTGAATTAACTTGCATAAAGTTGGTGCATAAAATTGGCTCAACTTCTGCATTTATTCATTTAGATAATAATGAAATGTGTAGTCTTAATACACTTGTGAAACTATTGACTTATACATATTATAGATATGCATACATATGTTCATGTAGACACCGCTAAATTACATGCACACATTGGGGAGTTTGAATTACCTACTAGACACTATCCTCGAGTGTCTTCGGTCTCTCTGTACAAGGGTGTGTCAGGACAACCTGACATGAGGATACTTACCCCTACAAGTAAAAACTGACCAAATATTCAACATTACATAGTATCCGCAGCACAAATAAGATCCCCTCATACGAGGAATAGTGCATCTTCTCCTAGTGATGTTACCTCAATTAACACCACGTAGCTGGATACTCCACCAGACTAGATCAATTCTTGTCCTGCAATCTGGTAAGACCAACAGACCACAAGAAAGATATACTATTACATACTTGACTGGTCAGTTGAGGAGAGAATAAATTTATTATTCTTAACTTTTTTACTAACTCAATGTTTCAGAAATAAAGGAGAATTTTAATAGAATATTCGGGTATCTATGTATCTCATATAGAGATCAAGTGTTAGCCCCAGGAAGGGGCCCCTTGATTTCTGAGAACTTCGACTGAAGTAAAATTAAACATTAAGTAAGAACAGGATACTATTTTTAAATATTTAGCAAAAGTCAGTGAATTTTCCGATTTGGAAGAAATGCTCAGCATTTACTTCTTAATGAATTCATTTTATATTGAATTGTGTTATTTGTAAACTGTATGAAAAATATTATACTGCCTCTTTATTTAAATCATCAAAACTTAATCATTTTGATAAAGCAAAAGTTTTAACAAGTCTATAAATCATATATAATATATATAATCATATGTATAAATATATCTTTCCAGTAAATATAGTGTGCTATATCACAAAGAAATATGTTGAAAAATTGTCCCAAACTTTATAAAAAATATTCAATAAATCTAAACTAATATTTACTGTGAAAAGTTCGTGCTTATATGAAATCCTTGTATAATTTTAGGATCAATTAGACTTGATGCACTCCAGAATACACCAATACCCAAAAGAACACATTTGGGTTGACACCGTTTTTTTTTTACTTCCGGTTCATGGATAAAACAACCATACGTGCAGATTTCGCAGATTTTTTAAAAATTAAAAATAAGTTTTATTTACAAATTTTTTTTTGTTCTATGAACTTTGGAGATTTATAAAGAAAATAAATGTTTAATTGAAAAAAAAAGTTACAGATTGTTTTTCGTTTTGTAAATAAAACATTTTTATAATTAAAAATGTGTGTATAACAATGAACAAAGTGTAGTGTCTGTCCTGACATTACAGTGAAAGATAAATCCTTCTAGACTGAAGCCATTTTAATTTTTGTCTCAATTCATAGTGTCCTTTTTTTTGGGGGGGGGGGTAGCTTGATTTTCCCTACATTAAAAACGGACCTTGTTTCTAACTCTGTTTTTGTGAGGGAGCAAGTAAATAGAAACACCATCTGTGTAATGTTTTTTCAATATTTGATTTTTTTTCGTGTGTTATCATAAAAATTTTTTTTCTCTATACCCTCTCTCTCACAGACGTAATGTTCCTAGTCTTCGCCTTTTCTATAAATACTATTATGGCACGTGTTCTTCAGAATTGTCTGATCTATTCTCCGCTTCCTTTATTCCAGCTCGTTTGATTCGTTGGTCTAGTGGTCTTCATCAATTCGCTGTTTTCATACCTCATTGTGATACATCTTCCTATTCCAGTAGCTTATATCCAAGAACCGTAGGTTTCTGAAACTTTCTTCCTGGTGACTGTTTTCCGCCTATCTAGCTTTGGTCTTTTCAAGACTAAGATCAAATAGGCATCTCCTGTCTTTGCGATAATCATCTTTCGTTCTTGTTAGCTCCTAACACCAAGTGGTTTCATGCCTTGTCTGGAGCAATTTCCATTAAAAAGAATTATGTATTTTAATTTATTTTATTTAATTATGCTTGTAAATAAATATTTAATACAACCCCCCCCTTTTTATATAACTCTCCAAAGTTTACAAAACAAAAACTTTTGTAATCCATCTCTGCACAATATTTAAATATTTTTGTTTAAATTTGCTTCATTTGTTTATAAAGTTTTTAAATAAAAAGTTGGTAACATTTTTTATTTAAAAAATTATATATTTATAAATCTCCATAGTTTATAAAACGAAACGTTTTATAAATAAAACATTTAAAATTAAATCTGCGAAGGCAAGTGCACGCGTATTATTTGTTTATAACTCTGGATTGCGACAAAAAATTGCCTCGGTCTAGAAAGATTTCTCCTTCACTAACAGAGGACAGGAAAGATGACGTTAATATCAGAACGGACACTACACTACAGTTATACGTACATTTTTAATTAACAAAAACTTTTATTTACAAAACGAAAAACAATATGTAACTTTTTTTTTAAATTAAAAACTTATTTTCTTTATAAATCTCCAAAGTTTACAAAACAAAACGTTTTGTAAATAAAACTTATTTTAAATTAAAAAAAAATCTGCAACGTGTTAGCGTATTGATCTTTTTATAGTTCAACCATAACTAAAAGAAACCGATGTCAACCCAAATGTGTTCTTTTTTTGGTATTAGCTTACTCCGGGGTGCCTCAAATCTAATTGATCCGATTTTTACTAAGACTTGATAGTACATAATCTCTTAACGAGTATTATTAATTTTCGAAAACTTTTCAGTGATATTAAAAAAAAATAATGTCTTTGGAGAATAGAACATACAAAGTTTAATACTAAAATGGGAAACTATTTTAAAAGTATTTTAATTAGGTTGTTCTTTTTGTAGATAATTGGCATAATTTTGTACGAAGCATCAAAAACGAAACCTTTTAATTCTATCGTTTTGCTGCTATTTAAATGGTTTCTATTTTTTTAATTCTATCGTTTTGTTGCTATTTTAATTGTTTCTATTTTTAATTCTATCGTTTTGTTGCTATTTTAATTGTTTCTATTTTTAATTCTATCGTTTTGTTGCTATTTTAATTGTTTCTATTTTTCATTCTATCGTTTTGTTGCTATTTTAATTGTTTCTATTTTTAATTCTATCGTTTTGTTGCTATTTTAATTGTTTCTATTTTTTAATTCTATCGTTTTGTTGCTATTTTAATTGTTTCTATTTTTTAATTCTATCGTTTTGTTGCTATTTTAATTGTTTCTATTTTTAATTCTATCGTTTTGTTGCTATTTTAATTGTTTCTATTTTTTAATTCAATCGTTTT
>OY744523.1:25866973-25911973 GCA_963556195.1 Sepiola atlantica | reverse complement strand
AACATTATAACCAAACAGTTACTAAAAAAAGTCTTTAAAATTCATTGAATGCGTTTCTTTAAGATTTTCCCGAAATTCGAAGAATGATAAAAATAGAATCTGTATCTTTGAAATTTGAGCCCAGGTTTTCATTTTATGTTTTAGAATCTCATTTAAGCAATGCGCTTGGTTAGTACAATGTATTTATTTGCTGCCTTCTTTGTTTGATTCGTTTTTGCTAGAAGGATATGAAGAATAAAAAGAGACCTTGGGTTTACTTTAGTTACTCCTCACATTCCAAAGATCAAAGTGTAGTAACTGGCCTTGTGCCTAACTCCCGGAGAGGAGTAAATCAATACTCCTCACATTCCATGAGCGACGTTTCTAACAAATAGGAAGAATTGCTCTTTTATGGGTCGCCTGTTGTTTTGAGTGGGTGGTCTGTAGAGATTTTCAATCCTTTCATAGAATTCATCCTTATTCAACTGTCAATCTATCCATCTCCTTAATCCTTATTCTCCATTGTTTTTAGCCTTGATAAGTGGTGACTCATTAGTAAAAAAAAAAGGAATATTCAACGGTCGGTGAACGCTTCTCGCTTTCGAATACTACAATATTTGATTAGATTTAACGGAGTCGTGTTTATGGCAGCCATAGTTTTCAGTAATAAATAGTTATTTACTTGGATCCCCTATAAAAGCAATATGGAATACAAGGTTGATTGGTAGCAGAAATGATTGCTCTATCTCGTTTGCTATCTCTGTTTACACACGATCTCGAGTATCAGGAACGGAACCTGGCAGATACACAATGGAAGTTTTATTTACTCCTCTCCAGGAGTTAGGCACAAGGCCAGTTTTATCTTTCTCCCACAAGTAAGATGTGACCCAAGATCGGGTCGAGAAAGTGGGGTTTGAAAAGCCAGCGCTCGAGAGGTGAGCACTCTGGCCATTTAAAAATTGCCTGGGCAGCCCCGTCGGCATTCCCCGGTAGGGGCGCCTCAAGCAGTAAGCAATTAACATACTCCTCCCCAAAGAGGGGAGGCGAAGCCTGGGAGGGTGGACCTCCTAGAACTGCACAGGACAGACCCATAGACCGGCGTAAATCAAGCCCCGAAGGCCAAGACAATACCAGTCTATGGGGTGCAGTATCCATCGGAACAGATACTACACTTTGATCTTAGCCAAAAGGCCAAGCTCGAAGTGAAACAAAGTGCAATGGAAGTTTATTTACTCCTCGCGGAGTTAGGCACAAGGCCAGTTTTATCTTACTCCCACAAGTAAGATGTGACCCAAGATCGGGTCGAGCAAGTGGGGTTAAAAGCCAGCGCTCGAGAGGTGAGCACTCTGGCCATTTAAAAATTGCCTGGGCAGCCCCGTCGGCATTCCCCGGTAGGGGCGCCTCAGACAGTAAGCAATAAACTTACTCCTCCCCAAAGAGGGGAGGCGAAGCCTGGGAGGGTGGACCTCCTAGAACTGCACAGAACAGGCGTGCAGTATCCATCGGAACAGATACTACACTTTGATCTTAGCCAAGGGCAAAGTGCAATGGAAGTTTATTTACTCCTCGCGGAGTTAGGCACAAGGCCAGTTTTATCTTACTCCCACAAGTAAGATGTGACCCAAGATCGGGTCGAGAAAGTGGGGTTTGAAAAGCCAGCGCTCGAGAGGTGAGCACTCTGGCCATTTAAAAATTGCCTGGGCAGCCCCGTCGGCATTCCCCGGTAGGGGCGCCTCAGACAGTAAGCAATAAACTTACTCCTCCCCAAAGAGGGGAGGCGAAGCCTGGGAGGGTGGACCTCCTAGAATTGCACAGGACAGGCGTGCAGTATCCATCGGAACAGATACTACACTTTGATCTTAGCCAAGGGCAAAGTGCAATGGAAGTTATCGTATTTATATGCCCATCACACTAAGGCACGATGTGACACCAGCCACTGAGCAATGTGTCCAACGCACTTGAAATACATAAAACAGTACAAAATGACCTGATTCGCTTCTCCCGTCCTAATTTGATTCGTCTGTTTAATACCAAATCAACTCTTTTGAGGTTATTGAATGCACACACAATGAATATTATAAACAATTCATTGGACACAAGTTGTTATTTTATCACTAGTTTGAGGAAATTGTTTAATAGTTTGGATGCGTAAATGACTACAATATATTTAGCTGGATTCGAACTCGGCATTATCGATTTAATAATCCGCTACTGCATCCACCGTGCCAATAACGCACCTCAACTTAAGAAGATGCCAGAGGCATTTCAAATCAACCTCGATCCAAACTTTTGTGTATTGAAAGAACTATTTCCCGGAAGGAATACCTTCTGGAGTGATATCAATTGGGAAAATCTCGATTCAATACGATGGAAAATAACTGTCTCTAGCAACAAGTTGTAAGGCAGCTAAATTTATGAAGAATGAACTTTCGTATAAATGAAGGAAACAGTCAGGTCTAACGACTGACTATAACTACAAGGAAGGAAGGTGACGGTGGTTAAGTGGATAACGACACGGACTGAAGACCAAGTTCGAATCCAGTCGGTTCCACAGTATCAATTTCACTTAGAGATGTTGGCAACCTTCCCGTAAGTACCCGATGTCTTTCCAGAAAGATTTCTGACTAAAAAAAAACATCGGGGAGACTAATGCCAACACCAGAATAATCTGATTCACACGAAAGAAGAAGAAGAAGAAGAAGAAGAAGAAGAAGAAGAAGATAAGAAGAAGAAAAAGACTACAAAGAAAGAAGTGCAGTCGTACTTCAATGTGTACTCGCTGCATTTTTCTTTAGACGAACAAAAGTAAAAGATAAAGTATAGTTTAAATCTGTGGAAGTGACCATCAGAAGTTGTAATAATTAAAGCTGGACGAGGCTGATGTATATACACGACTCTAATATATCTAGCAAGACCACGTGATGTTAGAGAGCGGATGATTTTGTAAATAGTCAGTGGATTAAGTCAGTTGGCGGGGAGCATCGCCAGCCTGTTGGTGATCATATAAGAAGTCCCCGTTTCACCAAGGTCACCTGGATCTGGATCTGGTAATTGATAGGTCCGAACTAGATTTAATAAGTTTTGAAAATGCAGAATTAAAACCAAAATATGACGCCATGTTTTAAGTGGTGCTAAATATTTAATAAGGCGGAAACACTTATGAATGTCTGGAACTCATTTATACTGAAAAAGAAGAGCAAGATAAAAGTATTCATTTTAATGCATATTTGTTGACGATCGTTGGCATCAAGTGGCAGCAAGTGTCGTTAATAATTCCATATATAATTAATATACTTGCAGATTTTGAAAATGTTTTTTTTTACTGAATGTATTTCAGAGATCTTAAAACTCAAGTTCTGCGATAATCATCGGTACAATTTTAATTTAAATATTTCGCAAATTTTTACATCGCTGATTCTGATGTTTGGTTGGCGTTCTATTTTTAAACAATGTTGTCGGGATGCGGATTGTTTTATGGCTGAATCTGTTAGAAATGTAACGAGCAACACATCTTTTTGTGTTTCCTTCAAAGCAGATTTCTGTTTACGCTTACGCCATATCTTCGCAGCAGAGTTGAATCCTTATTTGCAGCGAAATCTTAACACTCCAATCTTAACAAATCCTATCTTCTTTTTTTTCATGAGCCAATTTCTTATAGTCACTCATTGTAATTCCATTATTACGACACAAAAAGATGTAAATCATTTTATATTATAAACAGGTTTATTAAATGTAAATCTTCTCGACTGCAATGCAATTGTAAAAGAAAAACAGAACGACATATTATATTTTATTGTTCAGAAAATCGTTGGCATAACATCAGGATTATTTTCTAAACAATGAAAGACATTCCTATAAACGGAGGCCGGAAATGCTATGTTTCCGAGTTATATAGGCCATTGAAACCAATGCTGATCAATAGTCTACATTGTAAACATCTAGCACGTACAATGTGTGTGATAGCGCATTCTTATTTCTACATAAAAAGTAGATAAACTCTATCCATGTAACAGGTTCCCAGGCAAAATAAGCCTGGGACTGATGTTACCACACACACCAACAAAATCATGAAAGACTGACACCAAACAAGTATGAAAGCCGTGGGGATCAGAAGAAAGATCTGAGCGTCATGTTAAGCAGAGCTTCTTTGATAGCCAACATGGGAGATCCAGTTGGCATCCTGCGAATGTTGGCCTTATTTCAGATAACAGAATAAAACAGGCCAAATACAGGTGAATAAATATGATCACACAAACCAAAGGCCAATCATATGAATGAATGGGCCACAAATGAAATTAGAATAGTAATGGAGTGATCCTTTATACATATAGAACATAATCCCGAAGTTATGCTATCGGTTTTCCAAACACGCTGTGTAAAACGCTTAACATTAGAGAAAGGTATAATCAGCACAACGACTATGTCATTCGCTGGACAAACGGTCGTGTGTATCAACTCCAGTTCAACACTCGTGTCTCCCCTTCCGTGTCATAAATTACTTAGCAGTTATGTATTTAATTTTGAATATTATGAATATTATGCATATATGAATTCTCAAATTAATGGGTATGATAAACGTGTTGCGTGGATAGATGGATCGGACGGGTTAGTTGAATCATATGGCAGGGAAAAGCTTTTCAGTTGCTGTGTATATTTTAGTAAAGAAACATGTAATTATGACAGATCCTGATAGATAGAGGCGCTTAGATCGTTTGTGTGGCAACTTTTAGTCAAGAAAGTGGATATCAGAAGATAACTGAAATATATTTCACGTTCAAAAGGTCGTCATATCCTTCAATAACATCTTCAAGTTCAGCCCCGAGAAAAATATCTGGCATAAAACGTTGTCACCTTTGGCCAACGAGAAACGACGGACAAAATGTAGCCCAAATCAAGGTAAACTTCAACACGAGATTTGTGACGTCACAAGCACAACTATCGATGAGAAGAGTTCTCAATGCAAAGGGAGATAACTTCAGACAAATAAAACTATTTCATTCAAGTATTCAAATTTTTGTACTTATTATACGATTGATAATGTTATCCTTGTCTCTACACAAGTTACAACTGCTATTTCGTCAAGTTTTGTTTAATTGAGACGACGTTCTTATACAAATGTTCTTAACTAATCTAAGAATTCCACTTCTTTCTTTAAGTACCATTTATATAAACAAACACACCAGAATGACTTTTATTGGTTCCTTTCGCTTATCGTTTGATGAAGTCAGTTTAGTTTTTTTTATTTTAATCTTTGTTTACATTTTCATTCAAAGTTTTCCTTCCTGTTACGTAAATGTTTATCTTTTACTTTTCTTCTCTGGAAAATCGGGTGCTTTTCTTTTCGTCCTGTTTTTGAGTTGTTTGCTTTCCCGTCTCTCCGGATTTTTGTTTTTTTACTACTCTGGAACTTTCTTCGTTCGAAATACACGGGTTCGATACCTTGCATCATAATTTTGAAATATCTATAAAACCGACAAAAACTTGTTTATTTTTATGGTTATTTTTATTTATCATTAATGTTGCTCAATATTTTCTTCTAAAATTTGTTTCTTTTCAGATATCATCAGAAAAAGGTAATAAAAATTCAGTAAAATGACAGATCTATCAGACTTTCAAAGAAGTCAAATTGTTGGTGCATTTATGGAAGGCGCTAGCGTGGTGACAATAGTTTTGTGTATTAAAAAGTACTGTCTCGAATGTAATGACAGCCATTGAGACAGAGGTAACAATCTCCTCGTCCGAAACAAAACTCTGAAAGAAATCCAAAACTTTCAAATAGAAATAGTCGAACTCGTACATGGATTATTAAAAAGGATCACAAAAGTACAGCTGTGTGCGTCCACTGTGGGCAAGTTTGTTTTTAAACTTACCAATCGGCTCACAGGGCGTATTGATTTCAGCTAGTCCCTTGCGGACTATTTGCACCCCTGTTGAATGGTGGAACGGATCGTCTTCTTCACCTCTCTCCTGCCCCCTAATCCACTGGATTTTCGAGCACCACTCCCCGGGCAGTAAAAGAACTTCGTTCCCTTCCATCGGACACCAGTCCTACCTTTTTCTAAGCTATACCCCAATAAAGATTTGTTTAATGTTTAAAGAAGCGTTGAGTTTTTCCTCGTATGACTACCGTCTACCGTGCTTATACTTATAGTGAGGCTACGACTACTAGCCTTAACTATTATAATGGTGACCCCGACGTGATTAATTAATCACACGCAACACGGCTAGACGGTTTCGTTAAAAAAACACAAAAAAAAACACGAGGTGGATTCGGGTAGGCACGCGGAAAACTTTAACAAAAACAAAGTAAACAAAAAGACGCACGCCTGCTAACAAACAACAACAAAAAAGTTGACGCGGAAAACAAACAAACAACAACAACAACAACAACGGAGAAACAAGAACGTCAACTACTAGAAAACACAGCTTCGTGTCTAACACTGCCACAACTTCATTAACACGAACCTTTTTTGATAGATGTTTTAAAATTAATAATTGTAAATTAACTTCTCCCATTACTTGTAGGAGGAATGCAAATATATTAGTTTCATTGGTAATATATTAATTACCATACAATTTTGCACGAATTCTTGTGCGCACTCTAGACATTGAAGGTCGAGATAACTGGTGAAGGTTACACCCGAATTGTCGCCGTTGCTGGCACACACATACGATACGGTGATGCTAGGGTCTAGAAAAATAGTAAATGTAGACTCTGTGTACAAAGAGACGAAACAGTAAATCATATAATACATGAATGCAACAAACTTACCCAAAATTAATACAAGAACAGACACGACTGCGTGGGGAAAACAGTACACTGGGAACTATGCAAACGACTGCATTTTGAACATGCAGAAAAATGGCACAGACACAACCTGGAGACAGCGCTAGCAGACGAAAATCAGAAAATTTTCTAGGATATGGAGGTACAAACAGATAACCTCATCTAAGCGAGGATAGTGGACGTCATAATAGTTAAGAAGAAGGAAAGAAACTGCGAAACTATAGATTTTGCCGTTCCAGCAGTCCACGGGGTGAAGACACAGGAGACGGAAAACAAAGGAAATACACGGAACTTGCCAGAGAACTGAAAACGATATAGAACATGAAGAAAGTCAATATAATACCAATAATCGTAGGAACACTAGGAACATCCTGAAAAACCTGCAAAAAGACTAGGAGAAATTGGAATCAAAGGTAAGCCTGAGACTATACAACGGACGACAATAATGAAGACAGCTGAAATTTTAAGGAAAATCCTCGAATGCGGAAACCAATCCACATAAACTAAAAACACTAATAAGCCACATGGAAGGTACAACAGAAATAAAACAAAAAAACATGGACGGAACACTACCTGAACCAGAAAGAACTGAAACTGCAAGAAATATCGTGTAGGGTCAAGGAGGAAGGAAAGCACGAGGAGGGTGAGCACTAATAAGACCTTCACTGGAAGAGTGTGAATAGTACTGGGACATTAGAGCGGCTTGTTGCCATCCAAATCTCAAAGAAGACCAGTGGCCGTTGCCAGCGAGAAATCAATGGTAAGCGGCTGTTGCAATAACGCAACATCATTTGCAATGGTTATTGAAAGAGGTGAAGAGTACTGGAAATCTGGGGAGACTTGTTGTCACCCAGACTCTAGATAACACTACCGGTTATTATCAGTGAGCAATCACTGATGATGATCTGCGTGAGAACTCCTAGTGAGTACATAATAATAATAATAATAATAATAATAATAATAATAATAATAATAATAATAATAATAATAATAATAATAATATAGAAGCATAGAGACTTATGTTGACATCTAATTTACATAGTGTTTATGGTGTGTACATACAGCCGTATGTAAATTAGATGACGAGAATCCCTCCTTTTCTCAATGTTCACAGAGACATTAAATATTTAAGTGAATGATTGAATCAACATGGCGAGAAAAATACATAGACACTCAAAAGAGAGATGAATAACTTCAGTTAATTATGAATTATGGCTAATTAGAACAATTAACACAGAATTTTGTCTTCACGGACGCATACACAATTAAAATTAAATTTTTCAACACATAACTCAATCCCGAAAATAAGGTATATTTTAGCATGTATTTTGTACTATTAAAATATAAAAGAAAAATACATTTAATATAATAATAGGTCGATAAATGCCTTTACACATCGTCTTTGACCTCATATTTGGATATTTCGAATTGCGTTTTTTATTTTATGAAACTTTTTGATGTGAGGCCCATGCGAAATTGCTACTTTTGCCTTATTTTTTTAGTAACCATTTCATGATGTTCATGATTGACCTAGATCTATACTTCTTCTATATAGCTTATCTACATGCCAACTTTGGTTGAAATCCACGCAGTAGTTTATGAGTGTATAGCGAACAACGAGACAAGAAGAACAGACACTGGTTTTTATTTGTCTAGAAAACACTTTCTTCTTTTTAATATTTTCTTCTTTTTCTTTTATTGAAGGCATCCGCCATGTTGTTCTCCGTTCTCCAAGTGGTTTTCTTTGTTTCATTTCATTTCTTTTGTTCTTTCGTTGTTTTTGTTGTCTTTGTTATTTAGTTGCAATTGGAATTTCTTTTTATTTCTATAATGTTTCCTATTAAACATTTCCCTATTTGTATGCAGTATTTAACGATATGATCTCTGAATTATTCGCGCTTACTTGAGCATATATATATATAGATAGATATAGTGTGTGTTTGTAGGAGAGAGAGGGCGAAAAAGAGAGAGAGAGAAAGAGAGAGAGAGAGAGAGGGAGAGAGAAAAAGAAGGAAAAATATTATTTTGAGGCGTCGGTTCTTATTTCTTTTTTTAATAGTCTGCCTCTCTAAATGAAAAGAAAGATTGGGGATACTTGAAAATATTAATTTGATATTATTTTAATGTTTACGTTTACACGGGTGATGTGTTTAACAGTAGTTGCTCAAATACATAGTCACAGTGTTCTGTAAGTATTAAAATTATTAATAATACCATTTAAACGTTCGTATTATTTCCTAACTATGAAGAGCATCCTCGCAGCAACGTACTTACGTAGAGTCCAGGAATATTTTGGAGAGAATGGGGGTCAAATAATTGTGTATATACACAAACACTGGAAGGAACGTAATACTTATATAAATGTAAAAACAAAAAAAGCAGACACAACGCATGGCCTTCATTAACCATAACACTAACCATAGGTCCGGGTGGCAATACGAAAACAAAAGACAGAAACGGTGAGCGGGCAGTGGGCGTAACGGAACCGTGAAAAATCAATCTATAGTTTAAGGGACCGTTAAAAGTAAAATTTGCCCCAAAATAGCCTGTTAGATCCCGTCGCCACTTCCTCACGGAGATGAGCGCCTCAGAAACAGACAATGAACCTATTTCACCATCGAAATGAGGGGGGTATGCTTGGGAGGATGTCCCCGTTATCATTGCAGCTACGATGAATTTTTTATAACAAAAAAACGCTCTTTATATCCTATTTTTCTTTCATAGCTGACAAAAGAAGACATTTTCCATTTTTTTTTATATAAATAAGCCGAAATGCCTACACATTGACTTAATTTTACAAGTAAAATAAATGTTTAAAGAAGTTATTTTTTCCAAATAGGAATTTTATTTCAAGAAATAATTTAGTGAGTTGTCTACTTGAACGCCTATTGTGAATGCCTATTGCGAAAAGTATGACAACGTAATAGCAGTTATACCACCTAATTGAAGGATGTTTAAGACGAATAAACGCTACATTCAGCGTAACCATAGAGACCAGATGAACTGCTAATATATGTTGCCTTGAGGTTAGGGACGTACGCACGTGGGTGTTGGCAATGACAGCAGGATGTGAAAACGGAATTTCTGTTCAAAGTGTTAGGCGTGTTAATCCGTCGCTCTTTTCTTCACTGGAGAGTTGTTTTGGAGATCCAGTAAAAGTTACTAAATTAAATGTTTATTTTCAATCTTTTAAGCCTTAATATCTTTATGCAACCATCTTATTGTGTGCTAACACACGCTCTACCTTGTTACCACGGTACACTGGGACTAGTTTGAAGTGGTGCTATATTAAATGTCGAAACGACCGAAGAATGGTAGCACCAGCACGCCAAGCAAATTAGCAGACGGCAATTGCAGAAGTTATTTAACTGGTGAACCGACGAACGCATGCATGAAGTAGCAACGGACGGGAACACTAGTGTCAAATTTGCTATTAAATATGAGTTGAGAACGGAGAACAATAAGAACCTTTTTCTCATGTATATTGTAAAAAAAGCGAATATTCAACTTGGTTTTGCGTCGATTTTAATCAGAAATGTAAGTTTTTTGTATTGGCTGTGTAATCGATGGCAGGCGTAATGATTTAAGCGAAGTGATCAAACGCACGGTGTAATATGAAAAGGTGATTCTGATTAGATGTATACCTTATTTCTCTGACGATTATTTGGGTCGAAGGATGAGGGCATTACTATGGCGGGCTATTCACTCTTACTCTTGAACTGAAATTATCAACTAAGGAGAAAACGGCGTAGCGGATAAAATATACAAATCAGTGAATTCGAACGAAACTGAGTGGGTTTTTTTCTGGAAGCATTTACCAATAACCGACTAAAGCGCACACGAAGCAGAATTCTTGCGGGAGTCTTTTAACTTTCATTTTTGTTTCGCTTTCTTTAAAACTATGCCGTTCTTCTTTTTTTTTTAAATAATATTTAAAAAGTTAAATTTAATTATTATGGTATCGATGGCAATGAAATTCATAATTGAATAATTTTTTATAGAATAATTACTAATTTTATTAAGATATGTTGTATAAATCTC
Source organism: Sepiola atlantica (assembly GCA_963556195.1). Taxonomy (NCBI): domain Eukaryota; kingdom Metazoa; phylum Mollusca; class Cephalopoda; order Sepiida; family Sepiolidae; genus Sepiola; species Sepiola atlantica. Next base: position 25,901,166 of record OY744523.1, on the reverse strand, counting down.
TATTCATAAAATTATTGGATGTAAATAGCTTCCTAAACTTTGAATCTTTTAATACATGAGGATTGACAAATTATTGTAAAGCCAGAAATGACTTTCTACCCGACAGTTTAAATGCTTCCAAATTCCATTCTGATGGATCTAATTTTGTAATAAAATGATTTTTTAGATAGAGCTTTTAAAAATGCATTTTATTCTATGCTGTAGCATTTTTGATATTCGATTAATAGTAAATAAAAAAGTAACGCAAAGGAGAGTAACACATACATACACCCGAGAAGTTGTTTCATAATGGTATCAATATAAAGATGCGTCTTGGTGGGGGTTTCGGGGCATGTGTTTATGCTTTTCGGCTCAATTTTTACTTGCCATTCTTTGCATTGTTATTCCAATCACGGATGCAACCCGGAAGCGGTTCGGCTCTCGAAAACAGAATGGAATCTACGTGCTGGACCGGATATCTTATGGCAACATATACAGACGAAGGAGTTGGAGGAGGAGAAGGATGAGGGGAGTATCCCTAGTTCTATTTGATAATGAGATTTACCAGATGCCGGAGAGCTTTCTACTCAAATAGCTTCTTTCCTCGTGTTGCTGGCCTCTGAAACTCCCTCCCTGCCCCCTGTTTCCCCGACAGTATTGACATGCAGAAATTAAAAATTAATGTAAACAGACACCTCGCTGCGCAGATCCCAGTTTAGGTTGCCCCCCCCCAAAAAAAATTCTCCCCATTTCTTTCTTTTCAGTAGCCCCTTACGTCTACAGTGGCGGCCTGCCTTGTTTGGGGTGAACTACGTTAAAAAAAAGGAGAGCGGATCCAGGTGAAAACATTTGTTGTTTTATTGAGTTTTAATTATAAACCGCCCACTACCTTTCTTCAGCCATATTTGATCCATCCGGAATTTCTCCTAGAAGGCCACCCAATTCTTTATAGATCAAAGATGGCTGAAGAATGCCAGTGAGCAGTTTATAATCAAAACTATAAAAGCTAAGTAATTTTTACTGACCCCCAAACCAAGCTCGCATCCTCACGTACCATGTTGATCTATACTTCTATAATATTATAACCAAATATTACGCTATTATTATTATTATTATTATTATTATTATTATTATTATTATTATTATTATTATTATTATTATCATTATTATTATTATTATTATTATTATTATTATTATTATTATTATTATTATTATTATTATTATTATTATCAAATAACCGAGCACTCTAAAATTTTCCTACCAAATAAAACCAATAATGATATATATATATATATATATATATATATATATATATATATATATATATATATATATATGTGTGTGTGTGTGTGTGTGTATATATGTATATCGATATTTATGCATGTGTGTGCGTGTATGTATGCTCTGCATGATCCCATCCAAGTATTTTTATGCGGCACAATGCATTTTATTTTTATTTTCAAAAGTCGCCATGTTTTTTTACATTTTTATATATTTTTAGCTTGAGTTTCATCGTTTTATTCTTCCTCCTTTTTTCTTATTCATTTCATTGTTTTGACCAATTATGACGCCCCTTTCTTGCCTCCATTATGTTTACGAGCAACGAAATGCGCCCCCACCTTCGAACAACACTTTTTTGTTGTTTTAAAATGGCGCGCTATTTTTATGCCCTATTCAGTCACATCTGGTTTTATGACAGGAATATTTGAAAGTTGTTATTTTTATTTTTACTGCTTGTTGTCTTGTTAATTATTCGCGTGTCTTCGTAGCAATCTTTCATGTTCCATTTCTTAATTTTCAGACTCGATTTTAACCATAGAAGTCAAATAAGAATATTGTTGTACGTTCCTTTCCGTGATCATTTCTGTGATTTGGCTCTATAAGGAAGCAGTCCCGGGTAATGTGTTCCACAGATGGAAAGTTCTGTTCATAAAATATTCCGCCTGGCGCTGTGCACACGAGGGGAGAAAAGGGAAGTTCTTTTCAGTTGTTGAAGGAAGGAAGCCAAGTTATTGCTGTGAAGACTTTATAAGGAGAAATGGGAGATTTGAACTGTCGAGATTATCGTTTGGGATAGAGTAGAGAAAGACTAGCAACGTCACTTCTATGATAAAGTTGCTGTAGAGAAGAGAAAAAAATATTCGATTTTGTACTCTGTCAAGGCAAGAAAGAGTGCTCTGAATGGCACATCTCCAGATGTGGCAACAGTACTCCATCTTAGGACGGACGGATCTGACTCTTACAGATTGCACCAAGATCAGGTAATTTCTGGCACAGTAGAATGATGGAATTATTATTCCTTCAACATCAACAACCCTAAGCCCCCTATAGTCCAACGCTTCTTCAGCGTGGTAAGTGCAGTAGCAACTTGATAGTGTCAGAGCAATGCCGGCTGGAACATCGGTTTCTGGCAGGGCCACTTATGGTGGACAGGTTTGGAATCAAGCGGTATTAGGGCCGCAATCTGGTCAACATGGCGCTGGTGAAAAGTCGGCATCAGGATCCGTCGTCCTCTGGTCATCTTTACACCTGCGTGTCGAAAGCAAAGACATGGCAGGCGCGGAACCGCAAATCAATGAAAGTGACAACGTTTTTTCTGCATCATTCATTTGTGCGTTCTGGACCAAAACTTTCCCGACTTCGCATGCAACCGCTGACCCTTGACGATTACGATGTGTGTGGGGGGGGGGCTAACACCTGAAATTTTGCAAGTTAACGAATAGCTACAACCAACAAGGACCAGACAACTTTGAGGCACGATCTTCGTGAGCTCTCTGCAGAAGTCTGACTCGCTCATCATCATCATCATCATCATCATCAGCAGCAGCAGCAGCAGCAGCAGCAGCAGCAGCAGCAGCAGCAACATAATCATCAGTAGAAACAAATTAAATTAAATTTGATTATCAATCCGCATCGAATGTATAGAAACAGCGATGGTGCAGTGATTAATGGCGCAAACTGCGGATTCAGCTGTCCGTGTTCGAATTCTGTCAGGACTATTGCACTTTACTAATACCCGTGGGAAATATATGTACTTATCGCATGGATGAAATAGTAAAGTAGACTACACTCTAAAGCTTTAGTTGATGAAAACCTCCCAAATAAAACCAGTCCAGTGTCTGACACGTGACACGCCGGATATCTATGTATACATAACTTGCCCCCGGAAGAGAGTTTTTTTTTCTCTTCCACGATCCACCATAATCAAATTGATCTGCGGGGACGTTTTTAATAATCAGGTCTTATAACGTCGAAAACGACAGCAGAGTTCATTTTGAAGGTCATTATATATATATATATATATATATATATATATATATATATATATATATATATATATATATATATATATATATTAAAGTGTAATATTTTGAAAATCAACAATCGTGCAATTTTAAATGAAAAATTGCTTTATTTAATTTTTTTCATTTAAAATTGCACGATTGTTGAATTTCAAAATATTTCACTTAAATACATTCTAATCCGTGCTTCAAAAATGTTGATTTCCTTACTTAATATATATATATATATATATATATATATATATATATATATATATATATATATATATATATATATATATATATATATATATATATATTATTGTTGTTATTGTAGTTGTTTACTCACTAGGAGTTCTCACAAAGGTCATCACAAGCGATCGCTTATTTACAATAAAAGGTGGTGTTCCCTGGAGTCCGAGTGACAACAAGTCTCCCCATAATTCCAGTGCTCCTCGCCACTTTCGATAACCATTGCAAATGACTTTGCCTTATCGCAACAGCCGCTTACCATTGATTTCTAGCTGGCAGTGGTCATTGGTATTCCCTGGGATTTGGGTGGCAAAAAGTCTTTCCGAGGTCTCAGTGTTCACCACATTCTTCCAGTGAAGGTCTGGTTAGTGCTCTCCCTCCTCAGTCTTTCCATCCTCATTGACCCTTCACGACTATTTGGTGTTTTGTTTCTGTTTTATTTCTATTGCAACTTCCATGGTTGATGTTCGTAGTTGATGTGGTTTGTTTCCGCATTCGCCGTCCATTGTATCGTCTCAGCCTTCCCTCTGATTTCAATTTCTCCCATTGGTTTTTCGAGGTTTTTCGAGATTGTTCCTTACGATTATTGGTGTTATCTTGGCTTTGTCCATGTTCCATACCCCTTTCAGTTCTTTGGCCAGTTCCGTGTATTTGCTTCGCTTTTCTTTCTCCTTTATATTTACTCTGTGGAGTGCTGGTACGGCGAAATCTACGTGTTTTTTCGTGTTCCAGTACTTTCTCCGGTTTGTGTTTGAACCATTTGTTTGGTGCTGATGGTAGTGCTAGTGGTGGTTATAATAATAATAATAATAATAATAATAATAATAATAATAATAATAATAATAATAATAATAATAATAATAATAATAATGAAGTCTTAACATTTTTATTAGTAAATAATCTTGATCAGTGTAAAAAAAAGTTATTACAACTGTTGCCAATACTGTGTCTAAGCTACTCGGAATAGAAAAACGAAAAAAAAAACAAGTACAGAAAGAGCCCTGGTGGTGGAAACGTTTAAATGAGCAGATAAAACAACCTAGAAAATATTTAAGTAAAGTGCAAGCGGCCGGAAATGGCGAACTCAAAAGTCAGAGTGCTTGTGAAAGACTAATCCGTAAGTTCAACATACACCAAAAAGGGTTCAAGTGTGCGATTGAAGAACTGAAACAGCAGGTCGTAGCTAAGACTGCCAAAGTTAAACGTTACAGCGACAGAATTGAGCAGTATTGACAAAACAGACTGTTCGAGAACAACCAGAAACTTCTTTTTTGAACAACTAGAAAGGATAGAAAGAGGGAATGACGTTATACTTGATACTGTCCAATCTCGTGCATTCTGGAAAGGCATTTGGAAAAAGGAAGTAAAACATCAAGCTGATGCAAAATGGATCAAACATATTGAACGGGCGGTGCCCTCTAAGATAGAACGACAAACGAATATAACAATCACCGTTGAGATGCTTAAGGAGAGGGTTAAAAAGCTTTCAAATTGGAAAGCACTCAAACCTGACGGAGTCCAGGGATACTGGTTTAAAAACCTTCCAGCTCTTCACCCCCGTCTTGCAGCAATGATAAATGGCTGTTTGATGACAGGTAGCTTTCCTGAGTGGCTGACAAAGGACACTACAGTCTTGATCATAAAAGATAAAACAAAAGGGGGTTAAGTGACAAACTTTAGACCAATCACTTGCCTCTCAGTTATGTGGAAACTTTTCACTAGCATATTGTCTCAAAGTATTTGACATGTTGCCCTATCTCTTATGCAATTTGAAGGCAGGATATGAAAGGGCTTTCTACAGCCAACCACTTACTATTCATGGATAACCTTAAAGTTTTGGGAAAGAATAAAAACCAACTTGATACTCTAATGAATATGGTTAAACTATTTAGTGACGACATACGAATGGAATTTGGCATCACTAAATGTGCCATTCTCGTTATGAAAAAGGGTAAATTTGATCACTCAGATGGCCTTGAACTCCCAACAACAGATCTGATAAAAAATGTTGACACTGAGAGTGGCTACAAATACTTGAGAATCTTGAAGGCAAATAACATTAAAACAAGAAAATGAAAATCCGGTCACAGCTGAGTACAACACAAGAGTTATTTTTTAAATCGCACCTCCACAGTCGAAATACAATCTATGCTATCAATGCCAGAGCAGTAGCTTTCATTCGATATACTGCTGGTATACTTGACTGGAATGTAGATGATTTAAATTGGTGTACAACTAAAACACTGAAAATTCTTACAATTTATGGAGCTTTTACAAAAAAGGAGATGCAGACCGATTGTATCTACCTTGAAAGGAAGGTGGTCGGGGTTTATTTAGTGTTGAAAGCATAACGAAAAGCCACCATAAATGGCTTGAACAGATTGACGAGACAAGTTCTTTTCCAATTCTACAAAAAGAACGTTTAAAGGTAAAGGTACAGCTTCAATGTCTAAAGTCAAGGGAATTGACTTGATGTTTAAAAAGAAAAATCCAACTAAAAACTTTCAAAGGTTGATATTACTACTACTACTATAATAATAATAATAATAATAATAATAATAATAATAATAATAATAATAATAATAATAATAATAATAATAATAAGACCATACAACGTACGGCAATGATTAAAAGAGCTGAACTCTTAAGGAAAATCTTCAAATGCGGAAACTAGTTCAAATAAACTGCGAAAGCTAACCAGTCATATGGAAGTTGAAATAGAAAGAAAAAAACTATAGAAAGAACACCACCATATGAACCCAATGGAACTTGAATTGTAAGACATTTAATAAACTGCCTCCCCCTTCCCCCAAAGTGATGGCACCATTTGTGAAGGGTCAAAGAGGATGAAAAGAGCGAGAAGGGAGAGCAGTAACTAGACCTCTAATGGAAGAATGCGGAGAATCTGGGACTTTGTGACTTGGACCTTATTCTAACCCAAATCCCAGAGAAAACGAATGGGCGTTGCCAGCGAGAATCAATGGTAAGCGGCTGTTGCGATAACGCAAAATCATTTGCAATGGTTATCAAAAGAGGTGGGGAGTATGTAAAATCCGAAGAGACTTGTAGTCACTCAGACTCCAGGGAACACCACCGATTATAATCAGTGAGCAATTACTGATGATGATCTGTATTATTACAAACACATATTTATGGAAAGTAAACTAAACATAAACGTTTGTGTTTTATTCTCGAAGGAAATAATCAGGCTAAATGCATGGATTTACATTCCAAGGCCGTTTTCATAGTTAAGCTCTGTTCACTTTAACTTCCCACCAATTAGAGTCATTGGTTTTAATTCCTTCTCACTACTTATTCGTTTCCTTCAACCAATGAATTTTCATCATTTTGTTAAAAAAATGAGTTTTGACGCTCTTACCTCCTAAGTAGGTCAACAAAGAAAGGACAGTATTGCCAACATAAGCCCAGCAGTAAAATAATATATATATATATATATATATATATATATATATATATATATATATATATATATATATATATATATATATATATATATATATATATATCACCCTAGAAAATTAAATATATGAAAACTAAACAAAGTAATCAGAATATATGAAATATATTTGGAAGAAAATAAAAATTAATGAATACAATTAAAAATATCAGTCATATGTTGATAAACATAAAGAAAGTTTAGCATTTGTCTGAATGAACAATTGCAATAATATCATTCAAGAGACAAATTGTTAAACAAGAGAGATGACCTGGTGTCAAAATGTTGACAAATATTCATTGACAATTTTGCAAATTATTGATCAGTAATAAAAATTCTATATTTCGACATTAATGAAGAAACGAATTTTAATAGTGAATATTGTGCAAAATATTTTAAATTCACGATTTTTGTTAGTCCTGTGTGTGAAAATTAACAGGACTAGCGTCAATGTAAATGACAAATCTACATGGCTAATTCTTTAAAGTAATTCAGATCGATTCAACTGCGCTTTCCATAATTTAATAACACACTTCACTGCACAGAATCTTCTGTGGTGCCACTCAGCTCATACATTATGGTGCTCTTGGTGACCTTCACTTCTACAAAACGAGTTCCTTTGGTGAACCCCTTGAGCTTGGAAGGTTAGGTGAATAAGGAAGTTGTTCAACTCCGGTGATATTCTTTTCATTTGTTGTTCGGTGCTCATCGTTAGTTCCTCAGTGATCATAGACGAGCGACCCGAAAAAGACGCGGCGTTAGGGTTAAGGTTATGGTTATGGTTATGGTTAGGGTTTAGGGTTTAGGGTTAGGGTTGGGGTTGGGGTTGGGGTTATGGTTTGGGTTGGGGTTAGGGTTGGGGTTGGGGTTAGGGTTAGGGTTAAGGTTGGGGTTAGGGTTACGGTTGGGGTTGGGGTTGGGGTTGGGGTTAGGGTTAGGGTTAAGGGTTTAGGGTTAGGGTTAGAGTTGGGGTTTGGGGTTAGCGTTGGGGTTGGGGTTAGGGTTAGGGTTAGGGTTTAGGGTTGGGGTTATGGTTTGGGTTGGGGTTAGGGTTTGGGTTCGGGTTAGCGTTGGGGTTGGGGTTAGGGTTGGGGTTGGAGTTGGGGTAAGGGTAAGGGTTAGGGTTTAGGGTTTAGGGTTTAGGGTTTAGGGTTAGGGTTAGGGTAAGGGTTGGGGTTTGGGGTTAGCGTTGGGGTTGGGGTTAGGGTTAGGGTTATGGTTATGGTTAGGGGTTAGGGTTTAGGGCTTAGGGCTTAGGGTTAGGGTTGGGGTTAGGGTTTGGGTTGGGGTTAGCGTTGGGGTTGGGGTTGGGGTTGGGGTTGAGGTTGGGGTTGGGGTTGGGGTTGGGGTTGGGGTTGGGGTTGGGGTTAGGGTTGGGGTTTGGGGTTAGCGTTGGGGTTGGGGTTGGGGTTAGAGTTATGGTTAGGGTTAGGGTTAGGCGTGAAAAAATGTAATGCTTGAAAAGAGAGGTTAAATTACAGTTTCATACTACCATCATTTCAGACAAATATTTTCCATTTGTTTAGTAATTTTATACTATATCTATCTCTCACCCCCATCTCCCCAATCTCTCTCTTTCTGAATATTTATAGTCAAACGTAATAAAGTAAAGAGAATAAAGTTAAAGAGGATATCATCATATTTAATCCGTAGTTGAAGAGAGAGAGAGAGAGAGAGAGAGAGTGTGTGTGAGAGAGAAACAGACAGACAGACAGAAAGAAAGAGAGAGAGAGAGAGAGAGAGATGACGCGCAGAAAGTGTCAAATTTTTTTATTTTGCCTTTTTTGTTTAGCTTTACTAACTTATATTTTCCTGATTCAAGCACTTTAACCTAAGTCCAATGGGTGACACTACGGGTCACATTTTTGTATATATATATATATATATATATATATATATATATATATATATATATATATATATGTTCCATGAAAAATGTCATTATAAACGGACGTTAACCGAATATGATGAGCTAACATTATAGAATATTCCATGATAAATGTCAGTATACTGAAATCATATGCCCTTAATAGGGTTAAGATGAAAATTTATATACACTAAATGTACAAAAGCAAGGAAATTCCCAAATGTTTACACTTTTATTGTCATTAAGGGTGTGACTACATATCAACCAAAGCATTTCATTATCACATCACTACAGTATAAATCTTTATGCATGAGTGGATGAAGTGTGTGAGGTGCGCTGAAGAAAAATTCCTACCAGTAAAATACATAGCCCTGTTGTGCTCGCATACCCTTAATGACAATAAAAGTGTAAACATTTGGGAATTTCCTTGCTTTTGTACATTTAGTGTATATGAATTTTCATCTTAACCCTATTAAGGGCATATGATTTCAGTATACTGGCATTTTTCATGAAATGTCACTACTTTTGTAAAGGCTATGCCTCAATACAATGCCTTCTCATAACTGATATAGTTGGTAGTTTGACTAATCAATGTTCCTTCCAATATTCACAGGTAAATATTTTTGTTTAATTATGATGAGTGTATATTTACTTATGATACTATTCAAAGTCGAACACATTTTTTCAAACTTTACCATTTATTCATTGCAAACAATAAATGGTGATTCAATCATTTTACAGTTAGTGTGTTTGAAAATTGACAAAGACACAATGCAAAAATATTTAATTTGAATGAAATAAATAACTCAATCAAACATTTTTGGAGCAGGAAGAAATATAATAAAGTTATTCACAATAGTAAACAATAAAATATTCAGTGTACAAAAGAAAACAAAATACAACATCTATATGTGCCATAACACAGCTGAATTAATCAAATAGCTGATGAGATATAGAAGAAAGTATATGCAGACTAGTCATTTTTAAAGGTTTGTTGAGAATTTCTGAGAAACTACGGTATATTGGTAAACTGAAATTTGAAAGACATCGACAAGAGCCCAGAGCCTCTATCTCTGCCAAAAATCAGCTGAATCCATCAAAAAGTTGATGGGATACAGAATAAACTGTATGTAGACTAGTAATTTTTAAAGGGTTTTTTGGAATTTTCTGGAAAACTAAGGTATATTGTAAACTGAAATTAGAAAGCCATCAACTAGACACTAGAACCTCTATCTTTACCAAAAATCAGCTGAATCCATCAAATGGTCGATAAGATATAGAATAAAGTGTATGAATACTGGTCATTTTAAAGTTTTTTTTTTAAATTTTCTGTAAAACTAAGGTATATGGTAAACTGAAATTAACATGCCATCAACTAGATCCTAGAACCTCTATCTTTGCCAAAAATCAGCTGAATCCATCAAATAGTTGATGAGATACAGGGTGGCACATACGTACGTACGTACGTACGTACGTACGTATGTACAGATAACATGATTTCATGATTGAACTTTCTGGATCTCTAAGTTGCCTTGACTAATGATGCTGAAATTCTACACACTTATAGAACCTATCAAATAAAAATGTTGTGCAAAGTTTTAACTAATTTAGTTTATTGGTGTTTGAGTTATGATTGATCAAAGAAATGAAATTTCCAGCATAGGCCATTCGTAAAGTCTATTAAGGGATAGAGCGCTCTCGCGCCTTCATTGATATATATATATATATATATATATATATATATATATATATATATGTATATATATATATATATATATATATATATATATGTATATATATATATATATATATATATATATGTATATATATATATATATATATATATATATATATATATTCGAGAACGATTATATACATACTCATTTGCGCGCATATTCTTGCCATATGTTCTAATAACAGTTACTTTGAGCACAACGTATTTTTTAGGCTAAATCATCCGCTAAGTTAGAATATATATATATATATATATATATATATATATATATATATATATATATATATATATATATATATATTACTAGATGTTTGTCAAGATTTTAATTTATTTCATTAATTTTGAAATGTATTCACGGCGACAAGTGCTTCTTACAGTTCATTAAAAGCCATTAAAATAAACCTACAAATTTCCCAAGAACACACACGCGTACTCATACACACGTTTGTAGAGGTTGGTAATCTCAGACTATAAAGAGCGGACACCCGCTTTCCTCTGACTCACACTGTACATGCGCAAACACACGTACGTAAAGTGCGTTTTTCAAACGAAGACTTCTCAAAATGGCGCCGGGGGCGTAGTGTGAAAAAAGGAGCAAAATGCTTCAAATGAAACAAGTGAATAGAAAAAAAAAGAGGCGAACAGATTTTCGACAAACATCTGTCATCGCCTGAAACGCCTTCAAGAATCTTCAGAGTAAATTTTAATTTGCACCAGAATTGCCGGCTTGACGTTCAGCCATTTTGCGTGGGATTTGAAGAATTACTCAACCCATTTTTGTCTTTTAGCTTTCCTTGTTTTTATTTCCCTGTTCATGCTATTCCTTTGGAATGTTACTCTGGTTTTTGACTTTGTTGAAAAAGTTAAAAACATTCTTTTTTTTTTGTCTGAATTTTCAAATATCGTCAAGGTGTTTTTATATACAATTGCTTTACACGCATGTATATGTATGTATATGTGTGTATGTGTGTATGTATGTGTTTTACTTGGAAGTAGAAGTGGCGCCGTTACCGGTACGGACTGTAAGGTCGGCATGTCGAGTTCAAGTCACGCCAACAAAATTTTCCTGTTAGATGCCAATTTTTAATTGTTGGCATATTTTGTTTCAAGTTGTGCTGATCCGACCTCTTGGAAATTCGGCCCAGCAACCTTCCACTATATTCATTTATAGTTTATTTCCGCACGAAATGGTTCATATTTATTTCCGCACGAAATGGTTCATTTTATTGCACAACAAAAATTACAATCTTCAGAGTTTTTGAGAAAACAAATAGGGTACAAAACACATGTAAGACTTCTATTCCAACCATCATTAATAATCTTGGGGTGATTTTCTCACGATCAGAAAAGCCAAACGTTTTACAAAGAACTTTGCTTCAAACTACACCCTTTGCGATCAGGGATACTTACTTCCGGACTTTCCTTCTATATTTGTCCGATATGTTGCAAAACTTACTAAGCACCTCAATATCAGCAAGGCGACTGGTTCTGACAACATTTCAGTCATTATTCTTAAAAATTTGCTGATAGAACTTGCTACTATTTTTACAAAGTTATCTAATAATTGCTTCAAGGAAAATGCTTTCTATCTCCTTGAAAACTTCGCTTGTTTGCTAAATATTTAAAAGTACTAGTGATCAGTTTTCTTCAAATCACTACAGATCGATCAGTCTCCTATGCGCCATAAGTCGTTTGAAGCTGTAATAAATCAAGAAGTTGTCAACCACCTCAGCAAAAATAATATACTTAGTGACAAGCAATGCGGACTTCATCCTGCAGTATCAACTGCTGATGTGCTCATTGTAATATAGCATACGATCAGTGAATCTCTTGATGGCGCTTTCTTTCCAGGAAATAGGGTCTGGCACAAAGGGTTGCTTCACAAACTTGCTAGCTATGGAATACCTAGGAATGTCTTCACAACCATCGAACGCTTTTTCTTTGATAGGTCTCTAAAAGTAGTTGTTGATGGGCAAAAACCTGAATCCCATCAAGGATCTATTCTGGGGCCCAATCATCTTCCTGGTCTTTATCAACAATCTTCCCAATCATATTCTTAGATCATTTGTTGCATCTACGAAGACGATGCAAGTATCTATGGCAGCATCTCAGAGAGAGTTGGTGATGAAGATCTTGCTGATTCTCTCTCTTTCTCGAACTCGAGCATGTGGTGCAATGGTGAAAATGATACGCTAATCTTTAAACCTTTAAAACTAAGTTTCTCTCTTTTCACCACCAACGCTCACATCCTTGTTTCACCCAATTAAAGTGAATGCCTCTCTCCTTGAGGAAGCCTCTTCTTTTGATAAGCTGATAGGACTGACTTTTACCCAAGATCTAAAATAAAAGACATATTCAATCTGTTACTAGGGTTACTGGAAAAAATAGTTGGATCATTCTATCGCTCCAGAAAGTACCTGACTCCAGATGCGATCCTCTACCTATATACGAGTCAGATAGGTCTTAAGATTGAATACTGCTGCCACATCTGACAGAGTACAAAATCAACTTCGCAATCTAGTGGGGAGTGATCTGTTCTGTTCTGATCTACACCCATTTTATCACAGAAGAGACGTTGTTACTCTTTCTCCACTCTATCGTTATTTCCATCGAAGATGCTCGACAGAATTCCAATCTATGATCCCTTCTTTACAGCAATCTCTAAATCCATTAAAAGAGTTTCTTTCCAAAATTCTCTGCAATACATTATTACTAGACTGCTTCCCTGCCGATAACAACATGGCCGTCTTAAAATCCAATGCCAGCAAATATTTGGTTTGGTTTGGTAGTTTTGTTTTACGGCATATCAACCCTTTTTGGGTTATTTAATGCCGAATCTGGTCTTGTTTTCTTCTCTTTTTTGTTTCTTTCCCCTTTTAATATCTGTTTCTATTTAACCCATAGTTGGGACCCTAACAGGTACTACCACTCCGGGTCAGGGTGGACCTGGGAGCAATGGTAATTAAGAGGAGGCTCCACATTCCCCAAATATTTGTTATAAACCGTCCCCATAAATAATAAAACCTTGTGCATTCCATTAATTATTTTAAATCCTCTCACATTATTCTTAATCATTAACCCTTATCCTCCAGTGGTTTTTGACCTTGATAAGGATTGTCTCATTAGTATAAAAATCTTTATAAATTCAATAAAAAAAACAGATATATTTGGATATGAATGAACGAATAGAATCGAATCAAAACAGTGACAAATACGCATTTTATTTGTCTGACAAAGTTGAAATTAAAAGGGAAAAGGGAATTATAAGAATAATGTATATGAACAGTGTCGGCTTTTCAATCTTGTACTGGATTTATTAAAAGTTGGGGGGCGTGTAGAACTAATATTGTTGGAAAAGAAAAAAGAAATTTGTGTTTTGCGATAAACACTCGAAAGTTAATGTTCACTTCCGGCTGTGGTAACGTATATCCGGTAATAAACAGCCCCTTTCTTCACAAAATGTAATTTTAGAACAACTTTTGAAATTAGATAAAAGAAAGAAAAAGTCCATTGTTGGAAAGTAAATAAACAGAACATGTTTCTTCCTTTGTTCATAATTTTATTTTTAGGATTTTAAAATTGTTTTTTTGGTTGTTGCTATCTGCGCATTGTGTGCGATTGTTTTAGTTTTGAAAATTTTCTCGCCTCTTTTTCACCCGTCGCCATTCTTTCACAAATGAAACGAAAATACGAATCGAATTTCAATTCAGTGTTATTTATATTCAGCTAAAGTTTTGAAGTCAGGAGAAAAGTCAAGAAATTCATAAATATATTTCTGACGACAACAGGAAAATATCGTACAAACACCCGAAAAAAGTAAATCAGAAGGAAAATATGATACAAATTATGATACGTGTTATAAATAGTAATATTGCTAAACGTACACGTGACCCGTTGAGTCACAACTACTGTCACTATTTATTCTACTTCAATTTCATTCGAAAATTCATGAACTGTGAAATATCCGTTAAAAGATTATTCTTGCATAACTAAAAATAAGTGTTAGATTATGGATAATAGGTACACTAGTAAGGATTTTGACACATGTGAATCGGTCAGACTCAAAGCGATATGAGATCACCTGCAGAAATGACGTCACGGATAAGAAAGCAAACAAAGAAATCTTATATTTAGAGTCAGTCCGTTTTGGAATATCGTGACGAAAGGTCACTGAAAAATATGTATTAACAACGACAAAATTAGGGAGAATCACTATCGACGATGATTTTCGATCTTTCTGTTTGTTAGTACATCTATTTGTCAGTCTATCTGCTTATCTATCTAAAAATGTAAAGTTAAGAATATAACTGTCTCTCTCCGTTATAATTTAAATGAAATTGTACTTGTAAAACGTTGGACATTAATCTTTAAAATAAATCTCCAATTCCGATTTTTTTGTGTGTGTTTTTACAAATGAGTCACCACTTATCAGTTCGAGTCTCCAGCTCTAGGAAAGTTGTCGATTAGGACTAAGGATGCCCCATCCCCTAGTTTTGGTTCTAAGACGTCAAAAGTCAGTACAAATATTTTACATCAGTTTTCCTTCTTCTAGATTGATGATCTCACCGAGATGGGTAATCCCGCGTGTGAAAAAACTGAAGATAGTTTTCCCCCCTTAAGAAAAACAGATTTCATGAAATCGAAAGAAATGTTTAAAAATATGAACTTACAAGTTTTGGATGGACACATATTTCTCTAAGATAATCAAAAGTCAAGAATTAAACGGAATTTGTTCACAATTTAATCAGAAATCATTTTTAAAGTGTTACGTAAGAGATCCATCTGACTTGGCATGTTGATCGTAGCGTGACTAGAAAATTCCAAAGA
The DNA here is from genome assembly GCA_963556195.1 of Sepiola atlantica. Taxonomy (NCBI): domain Eukaryota; kingdom Metazoa; phylum Mollusca; class Cephalopoda; order Sepiida; family Sepiolidae; genus Sepiola; species Sepiola atlantica. The sequence goes on along the minus strand of OY744523.1, from coordinate 25,885,768 downwards.
CATGACATTATGCCTCTTTGGGATTGGTCACTGCATAGATAATACTTAAACTTGATGCCATGCTGTGATTTCAGCATACCATGTATACTACTTTTATTTTCTATTTAAGGCCTAATGGATAAAAGCGGGCAAATCTTACCCGATTTACAGGGTGGAAATAGGGGATTGAATCTATGGCTAATGTGGTTCAGGAATATATAGCGATAAAGTAGAACGGTAAAATCAAATTTACGAAGTGAACGTGAGCATACGTTACACTTGATTCAGAAACATTGCAGTTATAAAAGAGAACACAAAAGCCGAAATAATGTGTTCAAAAAGGCAATTGAATTCCAACAGACCAAATCAAAATGTCAAGTCCAGCCAGGCGTGAAATAGTGTGTTTGTCTAGACTCTCACACCTTAGTAAAGCAACTTGCATAGAAGGAAACCCTTGATGCAATACTAATCTTTCTGACAGGTGGGCAGTAAACCATTGGTTGGGTGGAGCGAATTTGAAACGGTTAGAAAAAAAGAGGAGGAAGAATTGAACCGATGGTTCAAGCATTCAGGGTATCTGATGATCGCTAACTCTTTCTTTCCACAACATCTGTAAAAAAAAAGAGGCGGACAGATAAAATGAATGAATTAAGAGGAATAAAATCTAGTTGTTCATTGTTTAGCGCGAGTATTGTTTTCACGATTAAATATTTCAGGAGTATGGTAATACATACCCTTTCTCTAGCCTTAATCAGTGTGATAGCTCACAGTAAAAACAACAACTGGTATACAAAACCTAAAGAAATTAAAATTCTAGCACAGCATTATAATGTGTGTGCGTATATATATATATATATATATATATATATATATATATAATAACTCCTTATACCAATTTTAGTGGATGAGGATTAGAAGGCTTGTTTGCCCTTTCGCCCTACAAGCTCGTGGTTCTCCTGATGTTTTGCTATTTGTTTTCCGAGTGCTCTTTTTGGGCCGTTTCTGTATAACGCGTCGATGCAGGCGCTTATGAAGAGACTTTTGGACAATCTTTAAAAATTATTTTTGTAAAGTATAAATAAAATAAAGTATTTCCAAAATGTTTTGGAAACGATTGTACGCCAATTTGGACTTATTGTTGGGACTCAAGGAACGCAAAATGTAATGACTTGATCCTTTATATATATATATATATATATATATATATATATATATATATATATATATATATATATATATATATATATATATATATATAGTCTCGGAAGTTTCTCAACCATTAAAACTATATAAAAAATAAAAAAATATATATATATAAAAAAAAACTTATAGTCTCAAGTCTTCCAGTGGAAAATCACTCATGTAAGTCAATTTATTTTTTACAGTTATTATATTAGTTAGTTTCTAACACTATTTTAAGGGATCATCAGTTGTTTACCATGAAAAACTGTTTCGGACCTCACTATATTTACATCAAAACGGATTATGCTTATTCAATTCCGTAATACAACAGAATATTTTGTAATACCGGATATATAGTAATCTGCAAACACACACAAACAGTTTTCAGTATTTGAATATATATTTTAAAAACAGTTTCTAATAGATTATTATTCTGTAATATACATTTGTAAGTTGCATTGTCATATTTTCTTATATATACGGAATAGTTGCGTCGGTAGTAAGACGTCTGATGTTGCTGGGATGTGGAGAAAAGATACTACATGTTATAATGTTTTTATGGCTAAGCATTTTTAAATGAATAAAAACATCCTGATTTAATCTATTATTGTATTATTTTTTAATAGAGGTTGGTAGTGTCGTATTGGTTCTGTTGTCAGAAGACTGTTCTCCCAGGAATTACCTCTTCCATTTTAAGGGGGGGGGTAATCTTTCAGGTATTACATCTTCCTTTGAGGAAACGGTAATAAAGTATCTGTTCTGTTGTCATGAACCAATCTTCCCAGGGACTACATTCTCCTGTTTTTGGTAGGGGTGGGGGTAGTGCAGCATCTTTTCTGTTTCAATGAGACAATACTAACAGGCATTACGTTATCCTTTCATCGGAGGGGTCCTCTCAGGTATCACCTCCTATATTTTGAAGGGGGTATTGTACTATATGTTCTGTTGTCATGATAGCATCCGGCCAGGCATTAGCACCTTCTTTTTTAGAAGAGGGGAAGAATCCTCCCAGTCTTTATTTCCATCCTTAGCTCAATAGTGTAGTATATTTTCATTAGTTCTGATACATGCCTCCAAGGCATTACCTCTTCTTTGGGAAGCAGTATAGTATATGTTCTTCCTCACGATACCATCCTCCCAGTATTACATCCTCCTTTTTGGGGGTGGGGGTAGTGTACTATATATTCTGTTGTAATGATATCATCCTCCCATGCATCAACCCTTCCTTCTGGGGGGGGGCGTGTAGTGTTCGTTTGTCGTGATATCATATTCTCTGTCCTTATATCCTGCGTTGGAGGCCAGTGTATGAAGTTCGTTCACCTTTATATTATCCTCATAGCCTAGGAAACATGTGTGTGTGTGTGTGTTCACAGACACGTGTTTAGTTGTCACTAATATTAGTGAGATTCGAAACCGGGACCCAGTTACTGATATCCGACACTCTACAAACTGAGCTGAGAATCTCCTAGTAGTAATGTGAGAAATTGTATCGCATTAAAAATGATTATTTATATATATATATTTTTTCGATACTCATAATTGAAAGTATTCAATTATTGGTACTTTGTTACATTAAGACCCGCGGGTCAAAGTTATCTTAGGTCCTAATGTAACAAATCACCCAATTATTTTTACGAAAGAGTATTGCCTCAATGCTAAATGTAAATCATAACTTCCTTCGCAGAGTGCTCCACTTATAGGGGAGCCTATATATGCACATTATATAGCAATATCAAACAGAGTGGTGAGAGTTTGCTCGCTGGCAGCTTGGTCAGCTTCAGAGGAAAACTGTTGTTACACGTTCGTCGCTATTCACATTCGTGTTCTCTCTTATTCAGTGATCGCGAATTCCAATCAAACTGGTTTTCATGATGCACGGGACTTGGTGTGGACTGTAAGCCATCTGTTGTTCTGCGCCTAGTGAAACTTGCCCTGAGAAGAACAAGCTCGACTGGTTGTTTAATATTGTTAATGAGTTTCTTGCCCGTTTGCGACCCTTCTATCCGAATCAGCGAAGATCCGCGTTCAGCACTGTCTTCATAGTCGCTACTTCAACGCCCATCTCTCTCACCAAGGTCCACATTGCGTTGCCTGGATCTTTCCGCCCCGTTTATGAAACCGAAGGGACGACTTTCCTTGTGCATACGTAGTCAGAACGCCTGGTATGATTTTCCTGCTAGCCACTGCTTCCGCATCTCCATCGTAATTATCCAGCTAACATCTAACGGTCGTCAAGTTATTCAAGGGGCATTGAGTTGCATCTAAGATTTTCTTAATCTTTTAATCCGGCGCGAATCATCATCATGAAGGTTGCGCTCTTCCAATATTTCAGTGATTTTCAGTCGTCTATGACCTCCAGCATTTAAACCCACCAATAATACACAGAAGAAGCTATCCATTGTACTTTACCGATATTAAATACTTCAAATAATTCTAAAATGAAAGAATATAAAAATATTATCAAATTTCTCTCGAACACCCTGGACACGTTTTTTTTTTACTTCTCAGCGAGGGGAATCTTATCTTTTCCCCGAATAAAATCAAATTTATACTCTGGAACTCTTTGAGAGAAATTGAACAATGTTTTTAATAATTATATCGATGTATGAAGTTTCATGCCTTCCAATGTCAAAATAAAGCTTCGATGAAAAAAATAAAACAAAAACCACAACAACATGAAAAATAAATAAAAATAAGCCTATAAAGACATAATAATGTAGAAGATTTTTAAAAAGGCTGCAAATATTCAATAGCATATTTGTTTGAAAGTTTTAATTGACTGCATATTTCGATAAAAGTCCGTATTCAATTCTATGGTGAACACGACGTATGTATTTCACACGTATTTTCTAAGCACTTTCAGTAGAAAACACGACGGTAGGAATAAAAGAAAGTATATGACGAATGTTTAGCGGCTCAACGTGTTTGCAGACTGAGCCTTAATATCCGACGAAAATCGAGTAAAAAAATCTAAGCGAAACTGAACAATATCCAACTTTGCAACTCTATTATTTGCACTTGTGGTTAATTAATATGGCGTCATTCTATCTCATTGACAACAAAAGTTAGTTTTCTTTCTTTCTTGTTTTCTTTTCTCATTTTTAGATCCGGTCTGACCGAATTAAAAGCCAATAGAAATTGAATCAATTTTATGAATGATTCCTAGTGTTCTTTAAATCAACAAACTCTTTCTAAAATAATTAATAAAATGTGTCTAAACAAAGCAGTTATTCTTTTTACTTTTCAATACCAATATTTTGGTGGCTATTGTCTTTATAGTGATACGAATGACTTGAGAGATTCTGGTTTTCGCTTTAGCTGAGGCAGATTTTAGTAACATTCTCACCGTAGAACGAAATTGTAGGACATTCACTTAACTCTTTAAATTTAGAGTGGGGGCCACATTAACACCTGAATGTGTACTCAGCGAAAGCGTTACTGAAAAAGGAAAGTTGGGAAGTCTATCGGAGAAGAGTTTTTTACTCTGACTCCAAAGGGACCATTAAAAGTTAATGTCTCAGAATTAAATAAAATTAATTCCACTAGTTGTCTCAGTCGAAAAAATAAAACAGGCTCACCGTTCGCTCGACATTTTCTCCCCTTTCTTCTCTTTTCTTTCTCTCCGTTCTAAACATCAAGTTTAGAAATGAATTGCCGACGACAAATGCGATTTCTGTTCCTTCTATTATTTAGTTAAATCAGACACATGAAAACCAACTCGATCTGCATACTTACACATGGATTTATGCCCTGGATGTTAAAATAAAAATTATTAAAATTAAGCCGGTATTCGTAATATATCGGGCAATGTTTGAATCCTCACGCAACCTACAATTCAAACATTTCTTTAACTTTTAAAATGCACGCCAGGCAAAGACGGGCTCTTTTATGGAAGTGATGAGGCAGTCGGGGCCACTTCCACCGCTCGGTCCTTGTTCAGGATCATCACGTTCGTCACACTCTGCCCTGATCTTCTGATCCCACAAATGACACTGCGGGCGCGGTCTTTTGTTTCGGGTACTCCTCCGAACGGGAACTGTTTGAATTTCTTCTTCTCAGAGGAGCTCTCATTAGGCACGTCAGAATCTGCCGGCAAGATGCTGACATCAGAGGGATCATTTGGTGAACCCAAACCCAAGTAAATTGGCCGTTTACTATCTTCTGTGTTGTCGAAAAGAGGCGATCCTACAAACGGGCGCAGACCTCTAACATGACGAGGTGTTCCGTCGACTCGCACTGACTGCTCATTGATCACATCAGTTACGCGTCCAGTTCCAAATTTTGTCATGCACCTACTGCGTGGGGTCTTAACCCATACACCATCACCTATCTCATACCTCCCTTCAGTTATTTGCAATTCAGACGGGAGCACGGCGTTAATGCCTTTCACCCGGATATGGTATCTATGCAATACGTCAGGCGGCGTCGTATAAGGTTAGAGGTTGTCCTTCGGTGTGACATTATGCCAGTAGACAGACTCCAACGAAGAGAAATTTTTCCTAGCCGCAATCGTTTTTACGCTTCTGTGACTGCATTCCATACTGTCATTCCAGGACAGAACCTAACCCTAACCCGAACCTCTAATACACGACCCAGCTACTCGTAAATTTCTTAAATTGCCGGCAAGTGAATACAGAGTCATTATCAATCAATATTTCGGTTGGCGGACCTCGTTCATAAAACCTGTCTCCAGCTGACGAATGATACTAGTTGAATCTTGCCATCGCAGTGGCCGCCATATTGCGAAACGGGGAAAGGACCACAATCGATAAGCGTCAGAAAATGGCACTCGTCGTGATGAGTTACGTCCATTGTCAACCTGATCCAGTTTTTCTCGACAGTCCTGACAAAATGTAGTGTCCTTTTAACGTCTAGGTGGTCACTCTGTTGGTGAATCTTTCATTTGATTTGATTATTGCAGTGGCGCAACTCTCCGGAATTGGTTCTCCTTTCTTGTGCATACCCAACCATCTTTGCGGAACTCTGGTGATACAGTCAGCTTTGTTTTGGCATGATTTTACCAGAATGACATCAATTGCCAACGCGTATTCCTCCACCAGTGATCGTAGTGTTTCCAAGCGCCGCCCCACCAGCATTTCACCAGTCTCCTTCGTGTTTAGGCGTGCCTTTCCTGTTAGGATGTCAGATACGCATCGATGTACGCATGCTGAATCGGTGATTACATGCAACACCTGCGCCTTCCATTGAAGGGGCAGATCAACGCGTTTAATTATTTCATCAGGTTCGGCCAAATTAATGCGCCTAGCATCATTGGTTAGACGCAACCAACAGACATCTTCCACGATGTTTCCATTCACTTCTAATTCCACTCCCGTAGCCATGGAACTTGCGGCCACCTATACCTTCATCTCGTTGCGATTCATGCACCAGTTTCCCTCGACAGGATCTAATTCCCATACTCTTGCAGTTGTTTCCGGCAGCATTTGACAAAGAGAGGCATTCTTGGTTTAATCGTCCCATTCCTTGGTTAGCACACTTGCTTGGCGCTTGATGAATGCAGTTGCAACCGTAAGCCAGCCGCACACGAGTAAATGGCCCACCAATTTATCGAACAAGGAATATATTTTGACGGGTCATTACACGGGAATTTCCGGAATCTTACCACCCCGTTTCCATAGGAGATTTGACTCGTTCGGTGAATGGCTGTACTAAGATGTCTATTAGGTTATTAAGTCTGCTGGTTGGACAGGCTGGTCCTTCTACTATTGGTCTAACTGTAAGGTCACTGGGGTAAAATGCACAACATGCGATGAATCTATATAGGCGCCAACAAAGCACTCAATAATAGAGTTTCTCTATATAAAAGCAACATAAAAATCCCAGAAAACAGTAATGTATTTGTTTCATAACATATTTACACATGAAGCAGAGATCGATTCAGGATCATGCCGATCGTTAAAACTCAAGATCATTCTTACACAAGAAAAAACTTTATAACTAAATTCATACCAACATTGAAAAAATCATAACACAACACACACAAAAATCCACGCGTATGTGCACACAGATACCAAACTTTAATGGAATCACATTTTTTTAAACAACAAATATCCGAAGAGAGCCTAACATGCTTGAAACACGTGCTATAGAAATTTAAACACCAAACTTCAAAATATATATATAAAATGTAGAAATTTAAACACCAAACTTGAAAAAAAGTAAAATATAAGATATTAAATAATAAACAATTTAAAAAAAAATTATTAAATGTTAGTACCTTCACTTCTTTATATATATATATATATATATATATATATATATATATATATATATATATAACGAAATAAATAATAAAAAGAGGGGTATCTTAAGACTTTACTGCAGTTTCACGGTAAATTCGATCGTCAAAAGTGTATTTCTTCTATCTTATACGTTTGTATACACTTAAATATCAACTCAAACTAGCCTGAATTTAATTTTAACTTTAAATTTCCAACACCAATTTTTCTAATTTATTTGGTACGAAGTTTTCTCTCGACTTCATATTCACGTACGACCTAAGCGTATCTTTAAACTTGTGATTAGATTTGAAATGTACGGATAAATAATTCTACTTATCTGTGTTTAAAATTATATTGCAATTAATTCCAGAGTTGTTGTTTTTCTATCTAAATTATCACTAATACTACTTGTTACTGTTGCAAACATGAGACGCTACGAATAAAGTGTTATACTGATTTATGTTTAAAATTGCGTTATTTGCATTTCTATCTATATTATTACTAATTTAAAATGTTACGGAAGAAGCGTTCTACTCGCGAGTGTTTAAAATCACATGTCAATTTAGAATTGTTTTTATATTATCACGCATACGCACACAAACATTTGCTACAAAATATGTTTTTTATGGGATTTTGAAAGTTACACTAAATTATTACGGTATAGTTCGCTCATTAAATTATTAATTAAAACAACTTGTTGTAAAACTATAACTTCCAGAACTCTCAATAATGAGAAATTGCTAAGGATGTTAACGCAAGAAAAAACGTTTTTATTGGACAGTTCAAACGGTTCAAACTTCCTTTAACATTTCAGATAGTTACGACCTAATTAATAATTCTTTAAACTATTACCAAATGATTGAAATGACTGAATTGTTAACGAAGAAATCGAGATGCATTCTGATAGATTTAATTTCATAATTAGATTATTTTAAATTGGGTATTTAACAAATGTGTTGCTGTAATTTACATTATTGTGTTATTTATTTCAATAAATAAGTGATCAATAAAAAAAAATAATAATAATTTGGTCACAGAATTTTATGAATATACAGGTGTTGGACAAAATAATGGAAACACGTTGAAATTTTAAATAAATCCAGGTTTGTGAACAGTTTTTGTTGAAACGAGATTATCCAAATGATTGTTAAACTTTGCTGTACTTTTCGGTGCCGTGGTTTTGTGCTTTTTCTTCACAATCCTTACAAGAGCTTTACGATCTCTTTCAGACAGCTTCAGCTTTCTTCCAGAATTTTGTTTAAGGGAGGATATTTTCCTTCTTTTTCACGGGCTGTTATCATCTCGATAAGGCCACCATCTCAGCCACTTCCGTTACAGTAGCACCTGCTATACGGGCACCAATAATCTGCCGTCTTTGGAAATCTGATAGATCTGTCATTTAAATATTTCTTAATAATATGCACTATCTGAAAAAAAAAATTAGCCAATAAATTCAGGACAGTAATAACCATAAATAAAATAATAGAACAAACATTTTGGTTATTTTTTTCAATTTTTAGAGATGTTTTAAAATTGATGCAAAATTCACAAGGTGTTTCAATTATTTTGTCAAACCCCTGTATATATTAAACATAATTTTCGATAATCTTGCCCAATAATCTGTAACAGTAAGCTTACTAAATATTTCATATATTTATTGAGAAATTTTAACCGGCAGAAAACTCAGAAAAAATAAGCGTTTTTTATGCATTTTGGCGAAATCCATACGTTAAGAAAACACACACACAACAATATATATTTTAATTTGTTTAAAAAAAGGAAAGTATTTTACCTTGGGTAATGAAATAGATTCCTTAAGAATCTCAATATCATAGTGAACGCTATCAATTCCATCGATGTCGAAGAAGGCAAGCGAATAATTTGTAATTGAAAATGTTTTGGTCGCCATTGTAAGCGAAACGGCTTCTCAACTTGTACGAAAAAGAGGATTTGGATTCGAAACGGAAAAACACAAAATTCATTTTTGGAGTCTAGAAAACAGAAAACAAAATAAAAACATTCTTTTCGGGACTATTATTTATTTACCTAAGCGATTTTACGATGGGGCAGTAGGGGCTACTGCCCCATCGTAAAATCGCTTATCAGAAAAAAAAGGAGAAGTAAGGTTATTAGACAACAAAACACTTGAAATAGTATTTAATACCGGTGAATCTCGGAAAATGTCTTATTAAAATTGTTTCCGGTGTTTATGGGTGAGAGTGGGAGGAGGTCTGAGAGGGAGAGTAACCCCCCTCTAAATAGGCTTAATAAAAAATAAAATATTGAACAAGATTAAATATAAAAATATTAAAATCAATTGAAACACATTATTTTCTTTTTTAAGAGTACGGACCACTATTTGTCATAATTGACTTGCGAAACATAATTAAGTATAGTATATACCTTTTATTAAAAAACCTATTTGAGTGGAAGAAGTTATATAACATACAAGTCAACTTCGAAAAATCAGAAAATAGTCGAATTAACACACTAGACATTGCACAAAGGGTTCGATATCCGATCAATATAAGATAAGCTACAATAATTATTTACTAGAAGTACTTAGCTGGGGTTACCCAGGAGTTTTGTTTACTTTCGTTTTTGCTTCGCTCTATTAATTCATTACTTTGCTTTATAAAATTTCGTTTTATTTAACTGACTTCATGACGAATCGAATACAAATGTTTAAAGTATAATAACCTCCTTCAGAAATATACGATTCAAATAATAATAGGTTACTGACACTAATTTAAGCCATATCATAAAGCAGAAATAGATTTCAACTAAAAAGTTTAAGCTATCCCAAAAGAAAAGAAAGAGGATAACCAAACCAAAACCAAGTTATAAGTAGGATTAGACAATTAAATTTCACTTATATATTTACCACAATTAGATTAAAAAGTAGATTATATCGGAAATCAAGAACAGTTAACTCTAATTTGACTGATTTCCGGAAGTGACTAGCATACAGAAATTGATAAAAAACATGGACGCCTACTTCATCGCTGCATGTAAGAGATTTCTTGGTGTATGCTACAGATTTATTCTCCTGAATACTAAATAAGATAAATACACCATTTTTGTTTGTAGAATTTATCTAAGGAGAAAATGGTCGTAAATAAAAAAAAAATTGAAACATTAAAGTCGTTGGATTTTATAAAAAATTTGCTCTGAGAATTCCTCTTCCATTACAACACCAAAATATAAAAAAACCTATTGAGCTCAACTGTATGAAAAATTATCGTTCTAAAATTGATTATATAATGGAACCGATATATATATATATATATATATATATATATATATATATATATATATATATATATATATATATATATATATATATATATATATATATATATATATATATATATATATATATATATTGGTACAGAAAAATTAGTACAACATTCGTAGCGTCGGTTTCAAGCACGGAAAGACTTAGCCATCCGGCTCTCTTCAGCTTCTGTTGTCATCTGTTTCGGAAATATGAAGTCACGTGTCACCCTCGTTGGGACGCGTTATTTGTTTAGAGTGTTGTGTATGTTTGTTTAAATTAAGTGTAAGTAAAGTTTGAAAAGGGGGGGGGTGAAAAGTAACAGTTGAGATTTAAACCGGAGGAGATTTTAAGAGATATAAAAATATAAAAAATAAAAAATAATAAATAATAATAAAAAATAAAAAAATAAAAATAAAAATAAAAATAAAATAAAGAAAGTAAAAAATAATAAAATAAATAAAAAGAACGTTTCTATATAATTCCCGTGAGTCAATATTATGAATTTCGTAAATTTGGCCGTTACTGTTTTGGGGTTTGATGATGTGCGTTCTAAAAGGAGAGAGAAACGGTTAAAGGCGTTTAAAAGGAACAACATTGCTTAATTTCGTGTATAAATCCTGTAGTAAAGGACTTTAAATCAACCCCGAATGAATTTAAATAAAGGTGTCACTCGGGCGGTCTAAGAGCAGTAACTCTGTAGGAATTTTAGATGTTTTGAAACCGTTTAATTGGATCTGTTTGGGAGATGTGCGAGATTAGTATTATGACTGGGAAATAATATTGTGAAATGCAGGTGTTACCCTCTTAATGACTGGAGAAATATTTTTGGGAAAGTTGAAATTATAGCTCTTGAAAATAAGTGTGGATATGGGTTGATTAAGGTATTTGTTCGTATTTTTTAATTTTATTAATATTAATGAGGGGGTGATAGTTGGGAAAATTTTCTGGGGTGGAAGTCAGGCAATTATGGAGTTATGTATTTAGCATAAGGGGGGGTGGGGTAGCTAGCCTTTTATGTGTATCGGTCAGTCCAGTTTATAGGTAGTGCTTGTCTCTTGTGGATGCATCCCTTAAAGATTTCATCGCAAATATTCAAACAGGCTGTATTCGGGTCAATGATGACCCTTGATATGTGGTATTTTTCAGCGTCACATAGAGGACATCTGTTTATGGCTGGAGAGAAGGATCTTTTTCTCTGAATTACTTTTCTTTGATAGTGAAGGATGTATTTTCTTTTTTAAGTTGCCATATTCGGGTCGCGAGTGCCGTATTTGCCTTGTTTTTGTATCTGAAGGTGTTTCTGTGTGCGTATAATCTTTGCTTGAAGCTTCCCTGCGTCATGCCAATGTATTTTTCTGCTCTGTCTGTCTGTCTGTTTGTTTGTCTGTCTGTCTCTCTCTCTCTCTCTCTCTCTCTATATATATATATATATATATATATATATATATATTTATATATACTGCATACATTTTTATTTATACAAACATTATTGGTTACATATGTGCATACATGTTTCGGTTGTACTCTTCCTAGAGAGTCAACCTCTTCAGACCAAAACGAGGAATTGAAATTTTGGTCTGAAGAGGTTGACTCTCTATGAAGAGTACAACCGAAACATGAATCTACATATGTGACTAGTAATTTTTGTATAAATAAATATTTATACTAAAGAACAGCTCTACTTGTTATTGAGCACTTTTTATAAACACTGGAGTTTCAACGGATTAAAATCTACAGAAACTAATATAATACATGATATATATATATATATATATATATATATATATATATATATATATATATATATATATATATATATGTGTGTGTGTGTGTGTGTGTGTGTGTGTGTGTATATATTTAAAAGGGGATTATTTTAACACTTTAGTGCAGTTTCATAGTAGACCCGACTCCCAGAAGCGTATTATACATTCTATGTCCTTATGTTATATAGCTTTATTTGAAAGAATATCGATCCCTTTATTTGTGCAAGATTTGCTATCTTGATTCGGTTCTATTCCGATTCTGAGAAGTTGAACTTTGATGTTATTTATGTCAGTGCCGTCAACAATGAATCCTCATATGGCTATAAAGTTGAATCCGTGACAAACCAGGGCTACCACAAGCAAAACAGTGAGGAGGGGGAGGAGTCTTCTTGTTTTGTGTATCCTTTTGACCCCCTTTCCCCCCGAGGTTATGCACTTCTTGTTAACAGAACTTCCGTTAAATGGAGTGTTGAGTGACTGTCTTCTAACTGGATTGGATTCACGTCGGCTTTTTTCATGCGGATCTTCAGCTGAACTTCATCGTATTTTTTTCTGATTTCCTGACTAGCAACAGCCAAGATATAATTGGCCATACGTTACTTTGTGCTATTAGCGCTCATTCGGCATCCTGATGACATGAGCGAGTCAGTGAAATTCAGCAAGACAATCATTACAGTTACACACCGAAAATTCATTTTTAATACCAATTCACATATATTTATTAATAGTTTATTTCCTGTGCTATTTATTTATAGATTATGCTTTTACATTGCCCTGTTTTTTTATGCAATAAATACTGGTCAAAGTTGCGATAAATATGTGGTTCAATCGAATGTTTTATGACTCTTTGGGAATAAGCACAACCAGAGACATTTACGTAGATATCTTCTTGCGATAAATGGCATGCACGTAAGTACGACGTAGTTAAGTAGAAATTTCTGCTTCATTCACACGAATGCCAATGACTCCCTTCGGTCTTATATTTTTTTTGTTAGTAAATTAAATATTTAAATCTAAATAAAAAATTTTTTTTAAATAAAACCAAAAAGAAAAAAAAACATATGTTTTTGTTCTAATACAGTTAAATGCCAATGGTGGTGCGACATTGTCTGTAAACGCTTTACGGAAAGAGCCGAAAAGCAATTATACAACTCATAGCAACTCAAGTAAAAGGAAACCACGCCACAACACAGTACGAATTGGATTGAGCTGACAGCTATTCTTCAAAATGCTGAAGAGACAATTATTCATTAAAACGAAGAACCTGTTTTGACAGACAAACTTACTCGTAGTAAAAGTGCGACTAACTACTAATTACTAAAATAAAAACAGCCCCAAATTCCAACAATGACGAACAGATGACCTTCATTAACCACAACACTAACCCTAAAACTGGAATGCCGGTTCAGAATGCCGGGATGGGTGTCGAGACTTTACATTTGGCTTCGCTTAATAATTCAGACTCTTAACGAAATTTATGTTCATTAAAAATACTAAAAAACAAAACAATAAAAACAACATTATAAAATTAAAAAAACATCAACGAAATAATAACGGAAAATATAAAATAGAATAATAGACTAATGTAGTTTACTTGAAGCATTGCTTAGCGTTTATATAAAGGTAATTTATAGAGTGCAATACAATGCAGAGCTGTAACCGATAAAGCGAAACTGAAGAAAATTAAGACAGGTAAAGATCGAATGTGTTATGCAGTTTCCACCTTTTTTATTAATACAATCTCTCTCTCTCTCTCTCTCTCTCTCTATATATATATATATATATATATATATATATATATATATATAGTCATCCACATACAGACTGATTCGCTGTATCACAGCTCTTCAGTGCGGCTAGGCCAGTTAGTGCCTCGGGATTGAAACTCAACCGTCGAGCTGACAATCGGCGCCTCTTCCCCTGCGCTATTATACGACACTGACTGATTGTAAGTGATATCTCAATGTATACACTGTGAAGTGCCTGAGCTCGATGTAGTTTTGCCTAATGAGCTATGTCTTATATATATATATATATATATATATATATATATATATATATATATATTTGTATTATATTACAATCTTACTTGCGTTAGTGTGGTTTGATGGAAGTTCCGTATAATATGACATTTCGGGAACATTTCTCCTCGTCAGATGTGTGTTCAACCTTAATTCAAACGTGCATATGAAGGCCGTTGCTAGCGAGGGATATTCAGCAGAAATTGAAATGGATTTGTAATAAAATTACATTTTTTTTAATATTTAATTTTGCTTCAAATCTATTGTTTGTCTTTAAATTTATGTGTAAATGTCAATATTAATATTTTTCATCTTTTTTATTTTTCTATAACGTATATTTTATAAATTTTTATAATTTTTATCTTAAATTTAATTCTATTTATTCTTCGCCCGTTTCTGCGTTCAGTTTAGTTAAATTAATTAGTTTACGTTTTTCTAGACAAGGGAGGACACTACCCCAAGAGAGTAGTCGCCCTTGTAAGTTAAGATCTGTTGTTACTGTTCATGAAGACGAAATCCTTATTATTCATTTGTTAATTTAGTTATGTTTTAATTTTTATTTCCTTTTCTGATTACTTATTCGATGTTGAAGTAAATATTACCCCCACATAACGAATACTATTAATTTCTAGGCCTAACTATTGTTATAAAATGTATATTCTCCTTATTTATTAATTCATTAATTCATTATTTGATTATATTTTTTCTTATTCGGCATTGAATCTTGAGTAAGTATTAATCCTATATTGCGATTTCTGTTCAAACTAGTGTGTTATTATTATAAAATAACGTGTTAATTATAACCATAGTGTGTGCTCCATTGCGTTTTTTTTAATAATATTATTTTTACTCAACAGGAGTCCTCACACGATTGTGTGATTGTTCACTGGCAAACACAGATGGTGTTCCCGGGAGTCTGAGTGGCAACAAGTTTCTCCAGTACACTCCTCTTCTTCCGATTCAATTTGCAAATCACTTTTCGTTATTGCAACAGCCGTATACCATTGAGTTGTCACTGATAATTGGGTTCATTGGGTTTCTCTCCAATTCAAGTGACAATATGCCTCCCCAGAATTCCAGTACTATCCATGTCCTTCCAGTGGAGGTGTGGCTAGTGCTCTCCCTCCTCGGCCTTTCCATCCTTCTGTTACAGTGTTACCTCTATGTAGGTTGGATTCCACATATATTTAATATTTCACCTGTTTTCATCAGTGCCCAGTTTTGTATTATTATTATTATTATTATTATTATTATTATTATTATTATTATTATTATTATTATTATTACTCACTAGGAGTTATTGTTGCATAGCCACCAAAAATGGGCGCGGCACCAAAAGGGGGAATTGTTACATAACGCTTGTGAATTAAATTTTCTCGGAACCGAAAACAATACGAAAGGTCTATGAAAAGATTATGAAAGCGTTTTCAACCTTTTTTAACTCATTTCCGTAAGGCACTTCTATAGGCAGTTTCAACAGGCACTTTTAATACACATTTCCTTAGGGCGATTTTAAGCCTTCAAACTTCAAACTATTACACATTAATTTTTAACCACTTCTCGTTATTAAAACCTTTTTCTTTTTGAACATAGTTCTTTTTAAGCATTTTAAACATTGTCTTCTTTTAAATTCTTACTCATTAAACACAGTTCTATAACCATTTTACATTAAACCTTGTATCTCATTTAAACACATTAAAACGTTTTAAACATTGTTCGTTAAGCATATCAAATAAAGCATGGTGCAGTTTTTTTTCCTGTTTTTTTTTTTAGTTCTTTCGAGTTTTACAGATTAGGACCAAAAATGTTATGCACAAAAAAGTTACCTTACATATTCTTTCGTCGTCTGGCCGTGATCGCCGTTGGTGCCGTCGGTTTCGTTGTGTCTCTTTGGTCGTGATCGGTATCTGTAGATACAAACTTTATGACAGGCAGAAGACTAACGCGGAGACGATTTTCCTCAGAAAGATTCTATCTTTTATTCCGCTTCGTTGTGGAAGGGTTCTGTTCACTCGTTCCTCGATTCACTCATTCATTCTTCTCGCTGGGGGATGCGACGATGCACGGGAAATTACTGCTGGATCTCCAAGAGATTCAGCCTTTACGACGAGTGATTACATTTTCGATTCGACGCTTTCGCTTCTCGAGCTTTTCCGTTTCATTTCAGGACCCACCAGATAAGTCGACCGTCCGGCTTGCTGCAAAACTAGTAACTAATTTTCAAACCTTAGTTTCTCACTAAAGAAGGAAAGACGTCACAGATGTACACGTGGAACAGTCATGCAAAACATTTTCGTTCACTCATGTTTTCTGACCTTTTCTGACCCGATGTTGTCTGTGCCGGCGTCGACTTTTGGAACTTTGTTATGGTCTTTCAAAACATGATTGACTCATAACGGTTCCCTTCGGTGCATGTCAGCGTGACCTGCACCGAGCTCGAACAAAGTTCACCTCTCCCACAATCACAACTAGTGGACCTACACACTTTTAGGCATACGGGACCCCTCATAATATAACATTATCACACAGGTCATCGTTAGTGATTGTTTACCGACAACAACCAGTGGTGTTCCCTGGGGTGTGAGTGACAACAAGCCTCCCTAGATTTCCAATAACCACCGCAAATAACCTTGCGGTATCGCAACAGTCGCTTACCATTAATTTCTCGCTGGTAAGGACCATTGGTTTTTCTTTGGGAGTTGGGTGGCAATAAGCCTCCTACAATTCCCAGCACTTTCCGCACTCTTCCAGTGGAGGTATGGTTTGTGCTGCCCTTCCTCTGTCTTCTCAGTTTCCTTGACCCTTTATAAATATTTTTTGCGGTGTCATCCTAGGCCGGCGCCTTTTTTTGAGGGGGGGGGGGCTTATGGTTTTTCTTTGCCATTTCTGTTCATTGGTTCATTTTTGTGTGGTGTTAGCTGAATCCGGTGTAATTTATGGGGAAGAGCTTATGATGTGATGTTTCTTGCAGTTTCTGTTCCTTGGTTCGTGATGTGGTTAATATGGTTTTGTTTTCTTCCTGTTGTAAATTCCATGTGACTGGTTACCCTTCGTAACTCAGGTTGGTTTCCGCATTCGATGATTTTCCTTAAGATTGCAGCTTTTTTGATCAGTGCCGTCTTTTGTATGGTCTCAGTGATCCCTTTGTTTCTAATTTCTCCCAGTCTTTTCTCCGTTTTTTTTAACTGTTCCTAGTGCTCCTACGATTATTGGTATTATACTGACTTTCTTCATGCTCAATATTCCTTTCAGTTCTCTAGCTAGTTCCGTGTATTTGCTTCGTTTTTTCGTCTCTTTCATTTTCATCTGGAACGACGAATCTACTATTTTTCATTATTTTTCCTTCTTGCCGATTATTATAACATCCGGTCTCTTTGCTTGTATGAGTTTGTCTGTTTGAATATCTATATCCCAGAGGATTTTGTGTTTTTCGTTTTCCAGTACTGTTTCTGGTTTATGTTTGTACCATTTGTCTGCGTATTCGAAATTCAATCGTTTGCACAGTTCCCAGTGTACTGCTTTCCCCACGCAGTCATGTCTATTCTTGTATTCGTTTGGAGCTAGTTTGCTGTATTCACTTATTATATGATTTACTGTTTCCTCTTTTTGTCTACATAGTCTGCATTTACTGTTTTCCTGGGTTTTATCTATTTTAGCTTTAATGTAGTTTGTCTTAATCGCATTGTTCTGTGCAGCCATCAGTAAAGATTTCTTTTCTCTGTTCAAGTGCTCTTTTCTTAGCCATGCTCAACTATTTTCATTGGTTTCTTCTCTTGTCAGTTTTCTGAAGCGTCCATGTAGTTGTATTTTTCTTCTTTTTTTTCTTCTTCTTCTTCTTCTTCTTCTTCTTCTTCTTATTATTATTATTATTATTATTATTTACTAACTAGAAGTTCCAACACAATTCATTATCAATGATTTCTCACCGACAATAAACAGTCAGTGTTGTTCCCTGGAGTCTGAGTGACATAAAGTCTCCTTAGATGTCGAGCACTTTCCGTCGAGTTCGATAACCGTTGCAAATCATTTTGTTTTATCACAACAGCCGTTTGCAATTGATTTATCGCTAACGCTGACCATTGGTTTTCTCTGGAATTTATTATTATTTAGTACTCACTAGGAGTTCTCACACATATCATCCGTGATTGTTCCCTGGAGACTGAGTGAAAACAAGTTTCCCCAGATTTCCAATACTCTCAACCTCTTTTGATTACCATTGCAAATAGTTTTGCGTTATCGCAACAATCGATTAGCATTGATTTCTCGCTTGGTCTTCTTTGTGATTTGGGCGGCAATAAGCCATCACAAGGTCCCAGTACTCTCGACAC
>OY744523.1:25834473-25859473 GCA_963556195.1 Sepiola atlantica | reverse complement strand
GATCAAAAGGCGACAAGACAGTTGTAAAATAAATGTTAATAAGTGTAGCATACTTAAAGGATACATAAATGCAAAAAGTAAAAAATAAGGGGGTGCTTAAGATGTATGACATTAAACAGGAAGGCACGTAAAGGTCATGAATTAAAGTTCAAAAATCAAAGATAAAATTTAAAACTATTCAAGATTGAATTGGAAGATACAATTAGTGGGGCTATGCTTATAGTTTAAGATTGGTATCAAAATTAATTGGTTAAAAACCATCTATACAAAGTTAAAGAGAGTTCTAAACTCATGAATACAAAATACTAGTAGTACTTGGTAGTAAAATAGAGTTTTGAAAAAGACCAAATAAAGAAATTGAAGTAAGTTGTTGTAATACTTGGTTATTGAATGGGAGAGGTATCAGTTGAGGCTATAAAGTTGATATATTTAAATTTTCCTTTATGATGTATAAGACCCAGAATTTATAAAAGACAATTAGTGCAGAGAGTACAGTATGTTTTTACCTTTAAAATTTTGGATTAAATTAGTTAAGGAAGTCCCTGCAATTTTGTCGTTATTACTTTTAAAAGAGGAGATGTGGCTTGATATGCGTTTTTATAGGATACGCACTGGCTCCTATGTAAGTATGTATTTTATATAGAGTGGTTATTGCATTAGGTGTGCTATTTATAGTAGTAGATGCGTCCTGTGCATGCATGCTCAAATTCTGAATAAAGGTTAAGTTGGAATTGTTTGCTATCGAAACTATATGGGGTAGAGAAGTTTGAGCAAGATTGTTTTTAACTGGTAAATAAACGTGGTTGGTGTTTAGAGTAATGTTTTGAGTATCGTAATGCGGTGAGAGTAAAGAATGTGTAGGGTTATCGGGTTAGTAGGGTATACGTGCACTGGTGTTACTTTGTATATTAGCATTGCGAAGGAATAGTTTCACAGTGCAGACGTATATAACGTCATTATGTATACAATCATTGTCTAGCGGACATTCTCTAGATTTCTGGAAGTTACAATTATTTGAAAGGGATACTGGGGGTATAGGGTATAGGGTATATTAATTTTTCCCGTTCTTTACTTATATATATATATATATTCACGTTGCGTTTCCCCCACGTAAATTTGATGGCAGTTGTTGCATGGGTCAGTATATAAACAGGCATGGGATGTGAGTTTTTTTTTTTAAATGTCTTGCTGTGTTTAATGTTTGTTTTATGGTTTTTGATGCGGTTTGTACTGTTGGAATGCCTAGTTTGTTAAGTGTGTTTCATATGGATGTGTTATTGGAGTGCGTGGGTAAGAAAAGGAGTCTGTCTATGTGAGAGGTATTTGGTGTTTGATATTTTTGTGTGTTGTTTTTAGAGAATATTTGAAAGGCTTTCTTCTTGGCACAACAAAATCTCCCCTTTTCCCCCCACCCATCTCACCCTTTCGACTACTTCTTTCACAGTCTTATCCACCCACCCCGCCTACTTTCAAATCATCTTCATTTCTTCAAATCTTTTTCTAAAACTATGATACTACCTACACACCAAAGACACAGAGCTCCCCCTTCCCTCCTCTTTCCCCAGCCCCTCAAAATCCATGCTACACCTCACCACGACAAAAAACCTCAGCACCCCTTCCCCTCTCTCCCACCCTAAGACAAATTCACTCCCACTGCCACCCATCCCCCTTTTCACTCACAGCCATCCACATTCATTTCACTCTCTGCCACCGGCTTCTCTCAGCCCGGACCTTGGTCTTGCGCTCCCAGTAGGGGCTACTACTTTTCCTCATCAACCCATCATGTCAACCCAACATTTCTATGTACTTGCATGACATTTTTCTTAAAATTATCATCCTGAAAAAGTCTTACAAATAAAGACAAAACGTTGCTGACTACATAAAAAAAACATCTTTTGGTTTCTCCTTTTTCATTTCTCATATGTATATATATATATATATATGTATATATATATATATATATATATATATATATATATATATATATATATATATATATATATATATACTCATGACAAGAAAATTGAACAGAAATGTGGTTAGGGTTAGGGTCTTGTTCAAAGTTAGCGCGGGTCCTAATGTAACAAAGTACCAAATAATGAATTTCTTTTATTTAAGAGTTTCCGGTTTATCCATTTTTCAGAAATGTTTTAATAATTTGCTAACAATGACATTTGGACGTGAAACATCGTTCAAGAATATGCTAACAGACTTCTGAAGACTGGATAAACAATTAAACAGCAGTAACGTATCCATATATATATATATATATATATATATATATATATATATATATATATATATATATATATATATATATATATATATATATATAGGTGTGTGCAAGTATATGCTTTTGCATAGACTTGCTATTCTTTCAATTAACCCACCTTTTCAAGGTAAACGCTTGTTAACATATAACAACATAACATATATAGATAACGAACAGTCTTCTACATTTCAAAGACTATTCATCTGAAATAAAATGTATTCATCTAACCAACCACTTTTTCAAAATAAAAATAAAACTTTGGTACAATTAAGGATCAGTTTCATTTAACAAAAAACAACCGATATTTTTTATGTCAGTCCCGGATCTTTCTTCTATGGACTCATCAGAAAGCAAGCAAGTTCTCAATCAGAAATATACATAGAGATGCAAAAAGCAAACATCCCAAAAACAAACAACTCACATCGAATTCATGTCGATTGAGAGAGATTCTGAAATCGTCATCTTGAAACATTGTTCGTATGTAAGTATTTAGGTATTTAATAAGGCTGTTTGCAATTCGGTAGAAGCTGGAACGGTAAAAGAGAAGATGAACAAAAATAAATAAGTGGAGACAATATATATATATATATATATATATAGAGAGAGAGAGAGAGAGAGAGAGAGAATGAGAGAGAGAGAGAATTATAATATATATACACACATACATATAAACACATATATATGTATATTTTAAAATATTTTAGTCTATTTATGAATTATAAATAAATATGTAAATACATAGGGTCTATTTAATTCTACTATTTAATGTTTGATAGTCAGTATATATGACTGTTTTATGTAAATTAGGTGAGTAAGTTAAAAGTAAAATAATGATCGAGTGTGCGAAGCGGTGAATGGTATTATACATACAATACAAATAATGTATAGAATTAAATGATCCTTTGATTTTATATATATATATATATATATATATATATATATATATTTTTTTTAAATTATTTAAAAAAATGTCTTAAGCTATTTATAAATGGAGAAAAGTAAATACAGAGGATTTATTTAAGTCTGCTATTTAATGTTTAGTAGTCAGTAAAACGGTTCGTGTTAATAATAAATAATCTAATGTTCGTACTATGTTTAGTAGTCAGTAAAACGGTTCGTGTTAATAATAAATAATCTAATGTTCGTACTATGTTTAGTAGTCAGTAAAACGGTTCGTATTAATAATAAATAATCTAATGTTCGTACTATGTTTAGTAGTCAGTAAAACGGTTCGTGTTAATAATAAATAATCTAATGTTCGTACTATGTTTAGTAGTCAGTAAAACGGTTCGTGTTAATAATAAATAATCTAATGTTCGTACTATGTTTAGTAGTCAGTAAAACGGTTCGTGTTAATAATAAATAATCTAATGTTCGTACTATGTTTAGTAGTCAGTAAAACGGTTCGTGTTAATAATAAATAATCTAATGTTCGTACTATGTTTAGTAGTCAGTAAAACGGTTCGTGTTAATAATAAATAATCTAATGTTCGTACTATGTTTAGTAGTCAGTAAAACGGTTCGTGTTAATAATAAATAATCTAATGTTCGTACTATGTTTAGTAGTCAGTAAAACGGTTCGTGTTAATAATAAATAATCTAATGTTCGTACTATGTTTAGTAGTCAGTAAAACGGTTCGTGTTAATAATAAATAATCTAATGTTCGTACTATGTTTAGTAGTCAGTAAAACGGTTCGTGTTAATAATAAATAATCTAATGTTCGTACTATGTGGTGCAGGTGAGGTGGTTTGTGCTATGAAGTACAGGTGAAATAGTTACAAAGTAGGTTAGAGATTGATGTAGAGAATGGTGGGTGGTATTATAGGACGTGGAATAAGAGCGAGTATGTAGGGTTTGGGTTGTATGATGAAGACAGAGTCAAGTTCAAGTCTGTTATTAATATTCGGCTTGCATCTCGAAATGATGATGGCCTCGGTGCTGCGTATATTACCTATATTTCCAACAGTAGCAAGAATATCGACTCGAATATTATATTGTGTGGTAATGTGTTTGGAGAAGACAGATGTGAGAGCGTTTACGTTCTCTTACGTATCCAGAAGCTATTACACTTCGCACATTGTAGGTTGTTAGCTGTTTAGATGCGGTGGCCAAATCCTGTGTTGGATATTGGGAAAATAGCAAGGTGCGGTTGTTGTTTGTGTACCTTTTATATAGATGTTGAGTAAGAGTTAGGCCGAAATGGGCTAGTTGAATGTATAAGTATGGCTTTAAAAAGGGCAGATGTGATTTTGTCATTAAGATGAGGCATTTTTAGGAAGCAGATATTAAAAAGAGTGTTCCGTCTGTGTCTTGGTTTTATTGAGGCGGCCTATGGTGGATTCGAGATAACCACCGAATTTTAAGGTCTGGTGGGAATCATTTCTGCGTATTATTTTGTCAGCAGTTGTGGTGCATTTGTTTTCTATGTAGTTGATTTCGGTCGCTGCATATCCTAATTTAGCTCTAAGGGGTAGAGCAGGTTTGTAGTGTATAAATAATTTTTTACAGGCTGGTTTATTATTGAATTTGGTTTGTATGATTACATCCTTCGTTATGTTGAGGTTGAAGTCGAGTGTGATAGGGAACCAGAAGTGTTGGCGTATTCAATAGTAAAATATATATGAGAGTTTATGTTGTTGAATGTAATATAAATTTTGATGACTTCATCACGAGAGGACATAAGAATAAGAGAAACCGTCTATGTATCTCGTAAGAAATATGTGGGAGTGCCAGGTATATATATATATATATATATATATATATATATATGTGTGTGTGTGTGTATGTATATGTATATGTATATGTATGTGTGTATGTATATATATATATAAATATAATATAATATAAAATAACTGTACACTAGAAAGTTATTGTTACACCGGCTCTTCTTACACAGGAGAAATTACACCGGTTGTCACTATAAATAGTGCGAGTCACCAGAAGACAGAGCACCACCTTGTAACTGTCTAGCCAAGAGCTAGTCACTTTCTTACTTTGTTAATACACTTGTTAAACCAACCCTCGACTTGACTTCCTTTATTTATTATTTACTGTGGAACAACTTCACAACAGTTATAGCGATACGTTATTTCTATGAAATATAATAAAAAGATTAAATTCAATAATAGACATAATAATGATTATATCTACAGTATATTAATGGTATGTGTATAAATAGTTGAAAAATAAAATAAATAGATAAAGAATAACATATATATGCGTGCGTGATTCCAATCTAGATTAGTACTATGTTGTTATTAGTTAGCATATTGTATGACATTGAGGTAAACATTAGAATATATCAAATGTAAATCTTTTTTTAAACATTCGATGGTTTGATAAACAGATTTCCTGCATTCCCATGAGATCCTAATCTGGAAGAATAAACAATTCGCATTGAAAGCAAGTTTCTATTTCTATTTCAACATCCGGTTCAGCTTTCCACGTGCTGCCATTTACATTCTTTCTTTATTTAAGCATTGGTTTGCAGTTTTTCGTAAGCATATTGTTAGAGAAAAGATAGCCGTGCAATGCGTATATCTAAGGCGTGTTAAACAACGGATTGTTATTGACCTGCTCTTTCCCACGAGGGTTGGATGTGACAGTAGGTCGAGTTTTACTGGAAAAGCATGTTACGTGATAATTGCATTATAAAGCATGTTACGTGATGATTGCATTATAAAGCATGTTACATGATAATTGCATTATAGAGCATGTTAAGTGATAATTGCATTATAAAGCATGTTACGTGATAATTGCATTATAAAGCATGTTACGTGATAATTGCATTATAAAGCATGTTACGTGATAATTGCATTATAAAGCATGTTACGTGATAATTTCATTATAAAGCGCATTATATCTTATGTGATTCGATTGGCTTTTGATCCCGTCCATACAGTATCTATGAATATGTACATATTTAACTACTTCGAAGATCCTGGCAACAGCGTTATTTATTTCACGTGAATTACATGTTTAGCTTATGGCGCCGAACACTTTATCACCATTAATGTTCTCCCAGTGATCGAGATAGCATTAACTAAATAGATTTTTTTAGTCTATTTTGTTTACATGCAAAGTAACCCAAAAGCAGCTACACCAAAATCGACGAAGAATTATATTGGTTAAATATTTGGAATCATTTTATCGCTTTTAACATTAAACAAACTAATATGATAATGCTTTTAGCGTTATAAAAGTTTTAAATTGTATAATTGTTGGATTATGACGGGCCCTGTATTTTAAACGGGTAGATTAGCTAGTAAGAAATAGCATTAAAAAAAGATAGGTGCATTTTGATTTTGGAACAAACAACCATGATTCATTAGTGAATCATTTTGTATAGTCATAACAAATTTTGCTGTATGCCGCTCGAGAGAAAATGCTAGGGTCAAAAGGTTAGACAGCATGAATGACGAATGTTTTTCGCACGGCGATATCACGTGTACATCAGTAATTAATTTTAGTAGTTATGCAACATAATGTGCAAACCACCAAAGAAAATTAAACAGGTTACTAGTTAAGCATCTTCAAAAACAATTATTCCTTAAATATTTACATCTGAAGACATAACGTTAGGATGAATTAATAAAACAATATAACTCTTCTATTGACCAGCCAACCCAGAATATGCACAGACCTTTGGTAAGAATTACTGTTCTATTTACTTCGATGTGTTCGGAGCTATTTACATAAAAACCCTTACACCTGTCTTGTGTAAAGAAAATAAATTTGTCTTTGTATTGGTATTGTTCAAGTAACGTGCCGGTTTCTTTTTGTCTTTGTATTGGTATTGTTCAAGTAACGTGCCGGTTTCTTTTTGTCTTTGTATTGGTATTGTTCAAGTAACGTGCCGGTTTCTTTTTGTCTTTGTATTGGTATTGTTCAAGTAACGTGCCGGTTTCTTTTTGTCTTTGTATTGGTATTGTTCAAGTAACGTGCCGGTTTCTTTTTGTCTTTGTATTGGTATTGTTCAAGTAACGTGCCGGTTTCTTTTTGTCTTTGTATTGGTATTGTTCAAGTAACGTGCCGGTTTCTTTTCGAGCAGAACATTTTGACGCCACTTGACATTATATGAACATTTCGTAATTCAAAAAAATTATTTTGACGTTATTTCTTTGAAAAGTTGTCAGATGAAAATAAGAAAAATTAAGGAATATTTTTTAAAAATAATATAAAAAGGGAGTTTGGAAAATCGATGACATCATGTTTTATATTTGTTGCTCTTTGGGTGGAGCTTTCTTTTCAAATATCACTCGATTAGTAGTCTAATTTCTCTTGTGTTTTGTCTGTTGTATTCTGTAACCTGAAATAAGGAAAGCCAACATTCACAGTATGCCGACCGGGTACTCCATGTTTGCTATCAAAGAAAACCTTGCTGATCATGACGATCCGATTCTTCTTCTAGGCCCCATGACTTTTATATTTACACTTATTTGTTTTGTGTCATTTATTAATAGATTGGTTAGTGTGTGTGGCAACACAAGGCCCAGGTTTATTGGTCTCCCGATTTATAAAATTGGGGGACTTATGTTTTGATGCATGTCCGTCCGTCCGGATTTTTCTCCGCAACCATCCATTGAATTTTTCTGAAATGTTGCATGAAGTTGTAACTTTGGTCAGGTTAGAAAGTGACATTCTCCGAATTTTGAAAAAAAATCTGGTTAGCCCCCGAGGGGGTCAATAGGCCCCGAAATGGCAAAAAATGACATTTTTTGCTCCATAACTTTTCATCCATCCATTCAATTTCTCTGAAACTTGGCCAAAATGTGGAGGTAATTGTTCCTAATAGAAAATAAGTATCGCTGACCTTGGAAAAAATCTGGTTCGCGATCCCAGGGGGTCAAAAGCCCCCAAAATGGCAAAAAGTGACCCTTTTCTCCCATAACGTTTGATCTATCCATTCAATTTTTCTGAAACTTGGCCAAAATGTAGAGGCAATTGTTCAGGATATAAAATGAGCATCCTTGACTTCAGAAAAATTCTGGTTCGCGCCCCCAGGGGGTCAAAGGGGGAGGGGGTAAAAAATGCCCCAAATTGCCCAAATTTATTGCATTTTACACTCGCCACATCGAGTCACATACAGAGGAGGACCACACACGCGCGGCTTGTTTTATCTGTGATTCTGTAACATGGATAGTGTTTACTTATATACCATATATAGAAATAACTGTTCACTATCAAACACATTGTACGTGTCAGATCTTTACAATAGTTGATCAGTATTTGTTCCAATGGCCTATAATTCGGAAACCAGGCGTTTCCGGACCTATGTATACATATTGAACATAATCCTGAAGTTATGCCATTGATTTTTCAAAAAACCCATATATATATATATATATATATATATATATATATATATATATATATATATATATATATATATATATATATAAACGATAGTTGATCACATCTTTGAAAATTGTTTCGTAAGGTATGAGATTTTTTTTCTTTACAGAAATTAGAAATATCAAACAATAAATTTCTTTTTTTTTAATGAATAAAATTCATTTATTTAGAAGCTGAGACTTTCGGCAAAGAAACTTGCTTTCAACAAAGCTAGACTTTTTTCTTTTTCATTTCGCTGGTATTAGCCCCAGGAGGGGTGACCCTCTTGTGACAACAGAACAATATATGTCCGATGTTGCTGACACGAGGTTTTAAATGAAGTCTGTTTTCGATGTGCACGCGCGTGTTAGCGGTTTTTATCAAAAACGAGAGTTGATCACATCTTTGAAAATGTATATATATATATATATATATATAGTTATCTACAGATACGTGTTTAGTCGTCTATACGAGTATAGTACAGTGTAGCTAGACGCAACGAAACTAGAAACACGTACTTCAATGATTGACGTCTGGTGCTCTAGCAACTGAGCTATTGAATCTGCCAATTATAATAGAAGTTATATCGTATTTAAATGGAATTATTCACTTATTTAGATTTTATGATACTCATAACTGAAAGTACGTCATTCTTTTTACGGAAGAGTATTACTTTAACGCTAAGTTGAAACTATTTATCAGAGTTCTCCACCTATAGAAGAGAGTGGCTAGACGCAGCGAGATTTAAAATCCGGGGTGGTAATTATATATATTCTCGCGTTGTGATTAATTCTAAATTGTCATATTTTTTGGGACACGGGCTTGGATTAAAAAGTCTTGAAAAAAAAAACTTTTGAATCTAAGAACTTTTTACTATTTGTGAATTTTTCTGATGATTTTGTAGCGTTGCAGAGACGATATTGACAAAAAAAAAATGTTGTTTGGATCACGGCAAATGAAACGGACCGTAAAAATACATCTCACAGAAATCTCATGTTTTTTGGAAATGTAAAAAAATAAAAATAAAAATAAAAACATGGTAACTGGAAAATAAAATGAACCTGACTATATATATATATATATATATATATATATATATATATATATATATATAATATGCTTCTTTGAAAAAGTTGCGACTTTTCTATGCTGTTTTCAGATGATACATTTAAAAGAGAGAGAGAGAGAGGGGGGGAGGAGAGAGTTCTTTAAAATCTGTTTTCAAAAGCCTAATAAAAGTAAGGAAACTCCCTTTTCCGGAATGTTGCTGTTTTACTGTTAGTATTATCCGTAAATCTGTTTTGGAATGTCAAAGAATGCCCTCTCCTCACATACGCCACCATAAATTTTGCACAGCTATTTTTAATCGGTCAACTGATGACCTCTGAACCCGATAGATGAGTGTAGGTGTCCAGAAACTTTGAACAAACCACCATTTAAAACATAAAGATATATCAACATAAACGGATATAGGACTAAAAGAAACTGCTTGAAGATTAAATAAACACTAACTCATAAGAAAACTCCTACATTTTTAACTGGGGTTGTTTGACGTCAGTAAAAGATGTTTGAGGAAATTTGAGAAATATATGCTAGAAAACAGCCGAAAAAAAGGAAACGGGTCGTTCACTAAAATATCGCCATGATGAATTTACCAAACTAATAATGTCAAATTTCTATTATTTCCATTTATTTATTTTCTTGTCTGAAAAAGGTCTTATAGTCATGGCAAGTGATGTTAATTCTATTCTCCAAATTCACCACTCTATAAAAAGAGCAATAAGTAATAATAATAATAATAATAATAATAATAATAATAATAATAATAATAATAATGATAATAATAATAATAATAATAATAATAATAATAATATATATATATATATATATATATATATATATATATATATATATATATAAGGTTAATACAACAAAAGATATAAGAGGCAACTAATATTTTTAATTAGTGAACATCCGGATAAAACTGAAGCTCAATATACTGGATAGAGCATTAATAGCATTAGATAAAATGAAAGAATAAAATAAGGTGCGAATCAAATTTTATTACAATTCAAAGTTCAAGCAAAGTAATTGAAAGTCCTTAATCCATGGGTTTTCAATTTCAATTTAATTTACTTTGTAATAAAATTTTATTCGCACCTTATTTTATTTGTTCATTTAATCTAATGCTATATATATATATATATATATATATATATATATATATATATATATATATATCCGTCTTGTCATAATAAACTGCTGAACAAATCTATTTCTAATATTTACAGGAATGTAGAAAGCAAATAACAAGTAAAACTTCAATCTATTTTCATAATGAGACGTTTTTTTTCTTTTTTCTGTTTTCTATACCGATTTATACATTTTTCTCTATATTTTCAGTTTGAGCCGTTTTCCTTCACTCTTTTTCTTTCTTTTAAAAAAATGTAACCAATTCAGACATACTTTTATATGAATATGAATATTAGTATACACTCGAACAATATACAGTAGTGAATAATATTTAATATCCAGAAGTGACAAGTGAGAAGACACATCCGACCTTACTTCAGGTGTAACTTTTTGAACTCGGAAATCTTTTTGTCGAATTCGGTAACTTATACGAAATTTTGTACTTAACCCTTTATTTAATCTACGGGTGTAGATTGTTCTTGTTCCGCCAGTCATTACCGGAAATGTTAGTTAATTTTATGGGATTATTACTTATAATCACTCGTAGTAACACCATGTGAGTTATTCAATCATGAATTTTGGGAGCTTTAAACCCAATCTCGTTTTAGATGTGTAATATAATTACTTATTACCATATATATATATATATATATATATATATATATATATATATATATATATATATATATATATATATATATATATATAGTGCAGATTCCAATGATTTCGATGGGAATACTAGTAAGAGAGCTCAGTGTACATTTAAACAGAGCATGAATAAATTGTAAAGAGGAAAAAACTAGACACACATTCGGGTTGTACAAATTATAACTTATTTCGACCTAGATCGGTCTCATGAGATGTATAACTAACCGCATTAAGAACATGAATTTAATGTTCTATATCTGTAGTTACATGTTGACAATCAGAGATTGGTATAAATAAAGAATAGAATGTATATGCTAAAACATATTTTCACACACCTCTCTCTCTTTTTCTGTCTGTCTGTCTGTCTGTCTCTCTCTCTCTCTGTATATATATATATATATATATATATATATATGTGTGTGTGTGTGTGTATATACACACACACACATCAGTTGTATCTTTATATCCCTATTTTATATCTGTAACTTATTCTTTTTCCAATATTGGTCTATGTACGCCCTCCCTCCAATGGATGTTCCTCTAAGACGAGCTTGTTATTTTTACCTTGAATTTCTGTAAGATGTGATGCTAAAGGCGCTGATGAAGAGACGTTTTGGAGTAGCTTTTGTTGTTTTTTAAAAAAATTAAAGAATGAAATAAAGTATTTCCAGAATGTTTTGGAAACGCCATAATAGACTCGTTGTTCTAATTCACTAAATCTCCTTATATATATATATATATATATATATATATATATATATATATATATATATATATATATATATATATATATATATATATATATATATATATCAGTTTACTCCCGCTCTTCGCTAGAATCAAGTGCAGCTAGGGCGTAGCGCTTGATATATCCAAAGCCTTTGACAAAGTCTTGCATGAAGGTGTTCTCATACAAATTTTTTCATGTGGTATTAATAAGATCCTACCTATCTAAAAGAAAGATGGCTGTTCATTCAGACAATATGACTTGAATGCTGGTGTACCTTAAGGATTGATTATTGGACCTGTATTGTTCCTGATGTTCATAAACGATCTCCCTGATGGCATTGTGTCTGAGATGGGTATATTTGCTGACGACACACCGCTCTACTCTCGTCATGTAGGGTAAAACGAACGCACACATATACGAGGCAATGGCTGAATCCTTAGAAAGTGACCTCCAGTCAATAGTAGAATGAGGTCATAAGTAGATGGTAACATTTAATGCTGCTAGGAAAAACAACTACAAGAAACCTTTTCAACCACCGATTGCCATGGCAAATAACACCCTACCTGAGAAGCCAACGTAAAAAAACTCCTCGGCCTAACATTCACAAGTAACATGAATTGGAATAAATACATAGAAGACATTGCCAAGGTTGATGTAAAGAGCGTGGACCCTCTCTACCGTGCTAGAAAACTTCTCACACCTGACAGTATCCTATATCTCTACAAAGCCACCATCCGCCCATACATGGAGTATTGTTGCCACATATGGGCTGGTGCACCATCCACTAGTCTCTCCCTCTTAGAGGAGTTTCAAAAAAATTCGCTAATCTAATAGGCCTCTCACTATCTACCAAGCTCCAGCCCCTGTCCCATCGCTGCAATGTTGCATCATTGTGCTTGTTTTAAAAATTAAATCAAACATGAAAAGTAAATCAAACATGAAAGATTACGAATTCAGTAAAGTAACACAAAATCAATAATTCAAAATAATTAATTAATAGAACATTTATTGAAATAAATTAAAATGTGTGTGGTTTTTTTTTTGCAAAACGAACAGGTTATTTACAATATAGTAAAAATTTGTAATAAATTAAAACAGTCATGTTTTTTGGAGGAGGGGGATTTTGGATTAAACTTATTAATTACCGAAATAAAATTCTAATTTATTTTTTTAAGACTTGAAATTTGAACTTTAATGCAATGCCTTAATCGTTGGACGCCATCTTGTAATTTCCTATGATTTTCTTTCGAGCTTGATATCTATAAAAAAGAAAATACGTTTGAAAAAAAGGAACAAGTTAAAAATGATTCCCAAGTGAATGATAATTCTTAGGGGGGTAGCTGTATTCTTGGTAGGGGAATAAAGTCAAAATAGCAGGAACAAGTTAACAATGATTTCCAAGTGAATGAATAATCGGTACTCTTATAGCTGACGCATCATGTTTCTGTGACTTCGCGTCGTCAAAGTTTGGGAAGGTTACGGAACGCCCGGGAATTGACGAGGCGAAAACTGCCAAATGCTAAATTGAAGACTGGCAGCCGATAAATTACGACGAAGAAAATCAAACTAAAATACATATATACAAATAAAGAACGAACAAACTATAGTTAAACAACCGTTAGTAATTAGATATTTATGTTTGGTCTTTTTTTTTTGTCAAAGGAACTATTGTTAATCAAATGTTTTTAAATAAAATGTTATTTTGTTTGTGCACCGGAAAGTTTCAAATGATGATTTTGTTTGATTTGTTAAGTAAATGTTATAGTTTTTTACCAAACATTGAAAAAAGTAATAAAAAAACTGTTTATAAGCAAATGTTTCTTGTTTAGTAGTTTCGTCGACACTCGGGCGCTTCCGAGACCTGCCCGAACGTTGACGACGCGAAGTCACGGAAGCATGGTGCGTCAGCTATAAGAGTACCGAATAATCCTATGGAACTGAGTCTGCTTGCTCTGATTACTTGCTCTGATTACAGATGGACGCATGCGCGTTAAGCGTTTCGAGCACTTCTGGTGCGCATTGATAGGTGTTCTTACTCCCATTATCAATCACGTCACCAGAAAAACTCGACTCAGTTGACAGGCCTGGGTTATTACGACGGTCATTGAAAACCACACCAGGTATATTTGTTATATTATGAGAGGCCCGTATGCCTAAAAGTGTGTAGGTCCACTAGTTTTTATTATGGGAGCGGGTGAACTTGGTTCGAGTTCGGTGCAGATCGAAAGGACGTCCATTTTGGGACAAATACATTTGTCATCAAGATGACTAAGTCCGAAAAATCATAACAGCTGGTTAGACCTGGCCAACTTCAAAAGTTTAAGTTAAAAAAAGGTCAGACCAGCTCTGGTGATGATCTATATGACAGGACAAAGACTATGACGTCACTCCTTCTTTCGTGAGAAACTAAGGTTTAAAAATCAGATAGGAGTTTGGTAGCGAACTGCACGGTGGACCTTCTCTGTGGGTCCTGAATTGAGTTACGGGGTTAGAAGCGGCCCGAACTGTTGAAAATGTAATCGCTCGTCGTAATGGCTGGATCTCATGGAGATCCAGCAGCAACTCCCGTCGCATTTCCCCAGCGAGAAGAATGAATGAATGAATGAATGAATCGAGGAACAAATGGACAAACCCCCACAACGAAGCAGAATAAAAGATGCAATCTCTCTCAAATCTTGTCCTTGGGCGTTTTTGTCTCTCTTGCATGATGACAGAATTTGCCCACAAACAGGTACACCACTATGATCACGAACCAGCAACGGAGATGAGTGTGCCAGCAAACCCACGACCAACGGTGAGGCAGAAATCTGTAAGGTAACTTTTTTGTGCATAACATTTTGGGTCCTAATCTGTAAAACAAAAAGAACTAAAAATCGAAGGAAAGGGTGAACAATGCTGAATTTGATATGTCTACCGAACAATGTTTAAAATGTTTAAAATGTTTAATGTGTTTAATCAGAAAAGAACTTAATTTGAAATGTTTATAAAGAGAAATGTTTTAATAACGAAAATGTGTTTAACGAGAGGTATTGAAAATGGACGGACAATTTGAAGTCCTAAAAGTGCCATAAAAATGCCCCTTAAAGAAAATATATTAAGAGTGCCTTACAGAAAAGAGTGTTGCGAAAGTTTGAAAACGCTTCTAAACCTTCGTGTTGCTTTCGGATTATTGAAAACGCTTAATAGACTTTCGTGGCTTTAATTTTCATGTGTGTTATGCAACATATGCGTTTTTGGGGCTGTGACCAATTGTTTAAGTGGCTTAAGAGAACTGCCGCGGCCAAGACAGGAGTGGTGCCTATGTAACATATTTACTGTGTCACTTTGATTTTAAACAAGAAAACAAAAATACTATGCGAAAACTATAGACAACAAAAAATGACTCTCGTAACCTTCACTTCAATTTTGTCCTGTAGTCCTCACGTTCCATGTGCGATGTTTCTGACAAAGGGGGAATAATTGATTTTTTTCTAGGTCGGAATCTATCCATCTAGCACTTATTGTTGGATATTTTTGACCTTGAAGTAGTTTTTTTAGCCCTTTACATAAAGTGGCTGGAGCGATTTCTATAAAAAAAATCATAAATACATTTGTCAAGAATAGGGTACCAATTTTCCCCTGAAGGACATGCGTGTAAACTTTCGATTTACTTCTTAGCAAATAGAAACTGCGAATTGTTCATAAAAGTAATCCTTCTCTCGTTGATTACCTTCTAAGCTGGAGTGGGAGAAATTTTTCACCATCTTTTCCGTCATTGGTCATTATTATTTATTTGAATTATTTTTAATGCAATTTCTAATTACAAATAATTCATTTAGTCAACAAAATAGCATTATTTCTCAATCGTTAAAAAAAAAACTTACACATATTACAAACACCGACATCGGAGTTTGTTTG
This sequence comes from Sepiola atlantica, assembly GCA_963556195.1. Taxonomy (NCBI): domain Eukaryota; kingdom Metazoa; phylum Mollusca; class Cephalopoda; order Sepiida; family Sepiolidae; genus Sepiola; species Sepiola atlantica. The sequence continues at coordinate 25,843,398 of OY744523.1, read as the reverse complement.
TTTGTTCATGTGTGTGTGTGTGTGTGTGTGTGTGTGTGTGTGTGTGTGTGTGTGTGTGTGTGTGTGTGTGTGTGTGTGTTTGTATATCTATTTTGGTTCTTTTTGTTGGTGTAGACAGGAATTTTTGGTGTCCGTTAAAATACATTTGATGTTATCTAGTCCATGGTCTGGTTGGTTTAAATGTTTGGCTATTTAGGAGTTGGGTGTGTTTCGTCTAATCGTAAAAATGTTTGCAGTTATTAAATCGACGTCTAAAAAGTAATTTTGTCTCGCCTATGTATTCACTATTCGAACACGCACCCCTACACACGCACACACGCATATGTGTGTGTGTGTTTGTGCGTTTGTCATGGCAAATACCTGTCTCTTTTGACACGAGACACAACGATACTGTTCACCCGCCCCAAAACACTTAAAACTCCTAAATTTGCACGGATACTCATTGTCTGCCACTCCAGACCTTTCATCTTCGTTTGTCTGTTTTGATAACTTTCTAGAATGCCGCTTAAGTAATTATTAAGAGTCACTTATTTGAGAAATGGAACATTAGGACGGATGTTATTTCAGTTTTATTGCATTATACCTGCTTAAGAGTTGACTTAATTGTTTGCACATTGTATGTATAAAAGAGGATCACATCTACAACTAAAGTACGTAGGTACTATAATACATTATTATCTATCCGTGTGGTCCGACCGTCTTTTTACTTTCATTCTGTATTCGCTTACCCTCCACACACCATTTCTCTTTATTTCCCGTGGGAAAATATGTATATGTTTGGAAAGATAATTCAATAAACGAATAAGACATCGGTTTCGCAATAAAATCGACAAGACGTCCTAGTTCTCTCCGTGGAGGTCAGTATAGTGCTCCCCTACCTCGGTGTTTCTATCCTTCTAGACCCTTCATGATAATTTTCTGTGGAACCAACCGATGTGTGGCACAGAAGAGGGGGCTGACATTATGGGAGTTCTCTTACATATCCACCATGGCAGTTTCAATTTCTTTCGATTCGTGTAATGTTGTTTCTATATTTCTAGTTGTTTTTACGAAACGTTAGTCTGTTTCACCTCGTCTGTCAGCGTCACCTGGTTATGTGGGTTGATTTCCGTTTCTTCTTCTTCTTCTTCTTCTTCTTCTTCTTCTTCTTCTTCTTCTTCTTCTTCTTCTTCTTCTTCTTCTTCTATTTATTTATTTAATAACTAGGAGATCCCCCACGAGGCATTATCAATGATCACTCGCTAGCAACAACAGTTGGTCCTCCTGGAGTCTGAATGACAAGTCTTCTTCGATTTCTCGTCCTTTTCGCTTCTTTTGATAACTGTTGAAAATCACTGTATTTCTATATTCTATCTTCCAATACTGTATCAGGTTTGTGCTTGTGCCACTTCTGATATTCTTTCGGGGTCAGTTTGCTGCATTCGCTTATGATGTGGTTTACCGTTTCGACAATTTTTACTAGGAGCAAAGTGTAATATCTGTTCTGATACTTCATTTCATATTTGCTGTCCTCTGTCAGTAAAGAAGAAATCCTTCTCGACCAAGACAATTTTAATTTTTTGCCCAATCCAGAGTGCCCCTTATTTGAGGAGATGGATTTTTCCTACATTAGAAAACCGTAAGTAAATAGGGACAGTTGACATTTTTTAAAATTATTATTATTATTATTATTATTATTATTATTATTATTATTATTATTATTATTATTATTACTACTACTACTACTACTACTATATATTAATTCTTAAAGACTGAAGCGGCGTTGGTACAGGTGACATGTAGTATTTGGCGAACGTGGGACCCAGGGGTGATCCCATCGAAACGCCGTCGATTTGGATGTATCTTTTGCCGGATGGGTCAGTAAATAAGACTTGTGTGGTGCACTTTTGGTGCACTTTTGGAAAAGTTGTTCGAGGGTTTTATTGCTGGGGGTGGTATGGTGCTATGCTTTTAAACTTGTTTGAGGATGATTTTTATGGTGTCATGTATTGGTACGTTTGTAAATAGATTTTCTAAGTCAAGGGAGGCTGAATGTATTTTGTGGGGGAGGGGCGTTTGCTTTTAGTAAGTGTATCAAGTCGGTTGTGGATTTTATACTGTATTTGTTCGGTGTGTATGGTTGCATAATGTTGTTAATAGTTTTAGCGATGTGGTATACGGGTGTGGGATTTGGGAGATTATGGGTTTGAGGGGGTATCCGTTTTTGTGTTTTTATTTTACTGTAGATATAGCCGGGTTTGTAGTCACCTATAATTTTACTGAGTTTGATTGTTCCTATTTCAGCATTGTTCGCGGTTATTATTTGATTGATTTCTTTTTTTGATTGGTCGGTGGGTTTTTTTGTAAGTCGTTTGAATTTTATTTTATTTTAGAGGATGTTGTTTATTTTAGTGTTATAATCGGTTTTTGTTTAACATGGTGTATATGTTTGATTTGTCGGCCAATCGTATGGTGATGTCATTGTTATTATGTAGTTCGTATATATATATATATATATATATATATATATATATATATATATATATATATATATATATATACATATATATATATGACACTTGCCCCCGCCTCTCGTGTAAGTGTACGTTAATTTCAATTACTGTCTGTGGTGATTTCTCGTGAATCGTGATTCTAGACCGAATCTACGAACTGCGTTCGATCCCACGCGACCGCCTACAACCGCCACTCCTGAACTGATGAGGGAAGAATACCCGAAACGGTATCGTCTGTAGGTACAAAAACACTTTAATATTTAAAAATATTTACAGTGTATATATATATATATATATATATATATATATATATATATATATATATATATAGAGAGAGAGAGAGAGAGAGAGAGAGAGAGAGAGAGAGAGGGGGGGTAGTGGCTATTATTTTCAGAGTTATATGACACGTGCATTTCGTCTCGCCGCTAGCGAAATCTGATCACCATCGTCACATATCACTCACTTCCGCTTTTCGACTTCCGATCACGTCTTATTTTTCAGGTATCAAAACTTGATTTTTTGAACTCGTGACAGTTACTTCCTCTCCCAGTTCTATTCAAGGGCACTTGCTATATAACATCATTGGGCTATCATGAAAAACGAATCCCAAATTACATTCAAAACAGGAAATACTCTTTAACTTTTTACCTTGCACTATTAAATTCCATTTTAATTAGAAGTTTATATTGTAACATTTTAATCTTTGTGTGATGGAATCAAAAATCTGAAAATGTAGCAACCATCATGCGAGTCTACGAGGAAAAAGAGCGAGGGCTGCGTCCATCGGGGATTGAACTCAGAACGTTCCAATTACAAGATAGAATCCTATTAGTTTTGTGCGACGACGAGAGTTCATTTATGAAGATGAGCATTTTTGCTTTGCAGGAGGCGAATTCTAGTTGAGATAAAAAGAGTAAGAATTTTCTTCCCGGCGAGAATGAAAAGTTGACGAGTTTAGACCACGACGGATATTCATTTTCTGAACTTGATGCTGCGAAGAGCAGAGCGAAGAGACGGAGAAAGAAGAGAAAGAGAAAAAATTTCAAGTGAGCTGTGAGACCCATTATTTTTGACTGAGGCAACACGTCGATTATTTTTATTTAATTCAGGGAAATTTATTTTTAACGGTCCCATTGAAGTCACAGTGAAAACGATTCTCTGATAGAGTTTTTAAACCCCTTTAACAGAAAATGCCACGCTTATACACTAATATTACTGTTAGAGACAATTATACTACTAATAGTATTAATAAATACTTAAGTCATGTCCTCCCAGTATGAAAATGTTGCCGATTGATGAACAAAATATTGCATAATGGATTGAAAAAATTACATTTCAAAAGGAAAAACTGATTTCTAATAAATAATTTAAAACATTTTTTCCAAAACATTTAAAAGTTAAAATGAAATAAGAGCATGGCCTATCAGGTGACAATAAAAAAATGACCGAAATGCTTCGAAATTAGACGTTATCAATTAGACGTTTTTCACAAAAATCAGTTTTTTTTATCTAAGATCGTGAAAATAAACATTTTTTAATGAAAATAAAAAATATCTATGATTCCACAAAATTATATTTTTCATATATCCTTAATGACACAAATAGATGCTAAAATATACATCAACTCTGGAGTTGAGTTATGCTTGTAAGAAATTCTGTTTTAATTATCATATTTAACCGTAATTTATAATTAACTGACCACATCACCCATTTCTATCTTATCTATCTATGTATTTCTCTCGCTCCTCTTACTCTATGTTCATCCAACCGCTCTCAAATATTTCTTAAATGTCTTTGTGAACATTTAGAGAAACGTTGACTTTTTCAGCGTCGCAATCTTGTTTATATACATGCGTTTGTACAAACCACAAACACGTATGTAAATTAGATGGGAAAATAATGCATCGATTTACTTATATATAAGAATAATAAAGAACAATAATAATTCTAGATAATAATAATAATAATTATAGATAATAATAATAATACTTCTAGATGATGATGATGATGATGATGATGATGATGATGATATTAATAATAATAATAATAATAATAATAATAATAATAATAATAATAATAATAATAATAATAATAATAATATAGAAGTAAAGAGACTTATTATTTTTTAGTTGTGCAAGAACATTATGTCACAGTTTGTGAATTTTTTCCATAACGATTGATACGTTTTTGTTCTTTCCAGTTTGAGACGTTTCTTTCTTTCTTATTTCTCTTTTTAACTTCACCGATTTAGACGTTATTTTATCTGAATATGAATATTGTTGTGAACACTGGCGAAGCATAATTTTTTCGCGTCATGTTTGACTAAAGGTTACACTCGTTTAATAAGTTCCCTCATTGGAACGTTGCCAGATAAAAGTTCAATGAACGAAATACATCTTTAAATGTCACAGATTGAGTGTCTTGTTCCCGTGTGTTTATTCAGACTCGATTTCTCTCCACCCCCTCTCTCTCTCTCTCTCTCTCTCTCTCTCTGTGTATATATATATATATATATATATATATATATATATATATATATATATATATATATATATATATATAAAGAAATAAACAAAAAACAAATATTTATTATTTGTTGCCCCTAGAAAACATCTAGATGGGTACTGTAAGTGTAGTATTAACACAGCATGACGTCGCTAGTTATAAATGCATCGTTCCTTTCATTAAGTTGAACGCTCTTATGAGGTCAAGATAAAGTGCTAAAATTATCCATGTTTATTTAGCTATCCAGCAGTGGGCGAGTTGTTCTAGGTGTCGGGATTTGAGTTGTAAAATACTCGCAGCCCGGGGGTTCGAATCTATGCTGATGAGTCCCGATTAAAAAGGACGAAACGTATACGTACATTAGACCTCTTCGAAATCGACCTTTTTCTTCAAACATATGGAAACTGCTATTATTCCCATTCTCCAAGGTCTAAATTAGCTAAATATACCAGTTATTGTGATCTTGGACCTTGGCTATGCCTGCCTCAAGAGCCATGTAATTTTATTGTTGACGTTTTTCAAAAACGCTGCAAAATATGGGATATTATGTCCTTATTTTCATTGTAGCTTTCCAGAGGTTAATGCTATAGCATTGAAAGTGGTACCAAATGAAAGCTAATAAAATTTTCTTGCATATGGTAGTAAGCACAATAAAACACATGAACACCTGTGTAAATTTTAACTAATTTGAATGCACAAACAGCTGGGACACTACAAAAAATCAGTTTGGTAGTATGATAGCACTGCACTGACACATATATTGCATAAGAAACTGTCAGATAGGATGTTACTAATACATGTATTATCACTTGTTCAATGTGGCTTTTTTGAAACTGTCAAAGTTTTTCCTGTGGTACCCCACAACTTGTAGTAAGCAGCTTCTTTGCTCTGGGTCACTTGTGATCTGAGTTGCAAAGTCACTCATTAGTTTCACACCTCTCTCAGCCACATCATTGGTCACTTTCACTGACCTCACAAACTTCTGTGCATTCCTGTAGCTGTCATTGTCTTCCCAGGTGTCAGCAGGAGTAGTGAGCCAGTCACATTTCACTCGAAGAGCATCAAACAGAAAGTGAGACTCTGGCCCTACCAGGTCTGTGAGAACTGTAGCTGCATTGATGACAGGAAACACTGGCTTGCCTTTCCTGTAACTCTCAGGTTTCTCTGTTTCTGACAGCTTGACTGCGAGCTTCTCTTTTGCAGACTTGGTCATGCTGGCATGTGAACTGAACAAGGTGAATGGCACTAGTTCCTGGGTCAGATACCAGCGGTGGTTGTTCATTTTCTTGAGAACAGAGGTTGCCAGTTCATAGTCATACTGCTTGTATTGCAGCATGTTCTTCATAAGCTGGAGGTCATGGATAGGTGCATCAGCTGCAGATGTGGTGGTCACCCAGTGGCTGGTGTAGAATAAGGTCAGGAACTTGTTCATCCTCTCCAGCTTGAAGATAGTGTCCGTGTTGTATTTTAGTTCCTTGGAAAACATGAGCATCTTCATACAGTAAATGTTCCTGACCATCCAGCGGGCTTGGTGAATGGCACCTAGCTTGGCCCAGTGGATACCTCGAGGAGGTTCCTCACCAAGCAGGATCAGGCACAGCTCTGCCACCTCTCTGTAATCTGCCCTCGGACTTGCTTCCTCAAGGAAATTGCTTAAGACTGCAATTGTGCTTGTCTTCTTCTGTTTCAAGTCTTGTTCAACTAGGCCCAGAACTCTTGGGCAGTCCTTAACCAACTTGTCCCACTTCTCTTTCACATTGCTGAACATTGGGTTGCCCAATGAAATACACATCACTGAATGACCTTGTGGCAGGAGTTGCCACCTTTCTTCTCTTTTCAGTTGGTTCATCCCGTTCACTTGTATCGCTGACCACTTTCCCACAGCATAGTTGTCTTCCAGATGCCATGTTGTCAGCAGTTCACAAATCTTAACAAATCAGCTTTAACTTACAATCTGAAATGAAGAGATGAAACATACTTAGTGATAATAAATTATATACATGCATTAAGAGTAACATTTTTGAGATAAAGTTATGTATTATATGATGGCATCCTTTCCAAGCATAAAAAATATATATGTTTGTGCATTAAAATTAATTAAAATTAACACAGGTGTTCATGTGTTTACTACCATATGCAAGAAAATTTTATTAGCTTTCATTTGGTACCACTTTCAATGCTATAGCATCAACCTCTGGAAAGCTACAATGAAGATAAGGACATAATATCCCAAACTTTGCAGCGTTTTTGAAAAACGTCAACAATAAAATTACATGGCTCTTGAGGCAGGCATAGCCAAGGTCCAAGATCACAATAACTGGTATATTTAGCTAATTTAGACCTTGGAGAATGGGAATAATATCAGTTTCCATATGTTTGAAGAAAAAGGTCAATTTTGAAGAGGTCTAACGTACATAGATAATAAACAAAAAAACATATATATTGAACATTTATAAATAACACTGTCTGTGCTAGATTTCTAAAAAAAAAAAAGCTGATGCTAAAGCATGAGCGATCTAATTCATGTCTACAGAACTAATTAAGGGATATATGTTTCTTTTTAATTAACAGCGACTTTTCGCCTTAGGCGCATGGATGAATTAGTGACGAAAATTGTTTAACACATAAACGTCTGATTCATCGGGAGTTATTTGGCTTCTTTTGAAATGAAATGTCACGAAAAACTTTTTTTCCCATGAATTCCAGTGTCCACTATTTCAAACTTTCTGTGTGAACGACAAAGTTGCTGCATTTTTTCTTATCTTTTATTTGTTGCACAAAACATCATTTTTTCCTATCCTCATATTCGAACAACAATTACAGCAATTGAAATTAACGAATTCAGAAAAGTATATCTTTTGAATATTGTATGATAATTCAACCGTCTGTAGGGTGCATGATTGATCTATTGGATACGTCGAGTATGCCGAGTTGAAATAATATCAGATCGACTGCAGTTATTTAAGCATTAATACCGTTGAGAAAGCTATGTCCCCACCAGATATGGATGTTTTGTTCAATGAGTTGCTGAAGAGACCGCATTCAGCCAATAGTGAAGATAGGACACCATCAAATGAACGAAAACAAAATCTATGCATACAAACTAATCTTTTTTTTATTGGCAACTTGCTAAGATAATGAAAACGAAGAGTTGGTAAAGATTTATAGTTCAAAGCGTTCGAGAACTTTCAAGGTGAAAAAAGTTGTTTCGTCTGTAAGGAGAAATTGAGTACACATGTTCATTTCGGCTGTCGCCTCGCGAGTTTGCTAGTGATCTTGTGTGTAAAATCAATAGGCATTGCATATTCTGTGTCTCTCGTAATGCGTGTTCTATTACCGAGGTGCTTTCAGTGTGTTGAGTGTTGAAGAAAAACAGGAAAGAAGAAGAAAAAACGTGCTTTTTTTATAGTATGCGCGAATTTTGTCATGCGAATATTTCATGTGTTGTGATTGGTTGAAAGAAACTGCTGATTTAGCCGTTTTCTCCAATCGAGAGTCGATACGTAATCTTTAGCATTCGATGCTGCTACTTCTGCTTCTAACCCTAACCCATACTATGTATCGTTTCTAACATGTATTGTATTTTGGCATTAAATACTCCAAAATGGTTTGCTTTGTTACAAAACAGATAAACCAAATCCAATCGTTTGAAAGGCGTCACTCTTTCAGGTTAGATTAAAAACTAACTTTTAGCAATTGTTTGATCATTTTCAGAAGGTTTTAATTGCGTAGGATTTATTGATTTTCTTTTCCCAAACAGAAGACAAATACTACTATTACTACTACTACTACTACTACTACTACTACTACTACTACTACTACTACTACTACTACTAATAATAATAATAATAATAATAATAATAATAATAATAATAATAATAATAATAATAATAATAATAATAATAATAATAATAATAATATCAATAAT
>OY744523.1:25829473-25831973 GCA_963556195.1 Sepiola atlantica | reverse complement strand
TAGTAGCAAATCCTGGGAACATATACCAGAAAAGAACAGTTTGAAATAACTCATACACTATTCACTATGACTATGCAATCCCTGCAGCTACATACCTAAAAACGGAACTGTTAAACCTGACTTAGTTATATGGGAGAAGAGAGGGAAAGTATCAACCCTAGTTCAAGTCAGTGTCCCTAATGATGCTGGCTTTAACAGAGCTTAAAAGGAGAAGATAACGAAATACCAAGGTTTTATGTAAGACATGAAAAGAAACTGGAATATTAGGAAGATCTACATCATTCCACTAATCATAGAGGCAACCAGGCTCTTGACATAGAATTTAAATATCTACCTGGCGATTTTACCCGTGAACCAAGTGCAAAATCGGTTAATTTCAAAGGAATGATTTTTCTATTATATATTCAGCTAAGGAAGTGGTAAATTTATCGACTCCTACCCTACAAACCTTTCTAATACTTATCATGTGGTTATTGTTCTTATATTTAAAAGGGCCCACTGTCGAACCTATGTATGCTGAGGCCTTGTTGCTTTCCACTACATTGCACTTATACACTATTCTTTCAGTCATGCACTCCCCTTTTAATGAGCATTCATCTTTCCGCATACAGTTAAATTTTCTTGCTTTATTCGAGTTTCCTACATTATCAAGACTATCTTTCGATTTTTTAATCTTAGCTTTATTCGATGAGATTATGGTGTTTTTAATGTTTGTCATAGTTAAATGGGATACTTTTATTGTGTTCTTATTGAGTAGTTTACTTAATATCTTATTCCCTTTGAAGTTATTATCGATTATTTTATAGAAGTCCTTAGTATAAGTGAAGCAGTTGAAATAACGACCTATAGAGGAAATATTATAAACAAAATAAATAAAATAATAAGCGGCTGTTTACATAAAGGCAAATATAAGTATAGTAAATATGACGGTGAAAAAACGAAGTTAATAGATTATATATAAATGGAAAAAAAAACAACACATGTATCACTCTTAGAATAAATAAATATAGATGAACGGAATATCTATAAATAAACAATAAACGACTAAACGCTAAATAATAAATACAGATATAGAAGACAATGGAAAAAGCAGCAGTCACCTATCACATGAAAAAAAACCATAATGTAAGAAAATAACAATTCAGAAAAAAATATCAATAAAAATCTATAAAAAATGTCTCACTATGCCAAAATAATGTGCAACCATGGGATGACATAGGTGGATATGTTTAGTTACTAATTACAAATTTAAAAATACGAAAATTAGAATAGCGTTTATGAACCATATATATATGGTTCATAAACGCTATTCTAATTTTAATATAATATAAATAAGTTATTGTAACCACTACATTAAAATTACATACGATGAATTTGATAGATAAATTAAATAAATAAAAATTAGAATAAATGTTATATCACTTTAGATGAATAATGTAATTGGATAGATCGGCACCAACGTCAAGGTTATAATATGAGATCTAACTGAATAAAAAAAAAACTAGCAATATATTGAATTGATAAAAACATATACATTAAAATATTGAAATATAATTTAAAATTAGATAAGGGATAAAGAACAAAAATCTGCATCTCACATTATTATAATAGTATTTAATTATAATTTAAGAATTAAATACTATTAGAGAGGAGTTTATTCACATAGGAAATTAAATTCGACATTTAAAAAATAAATAAACAATCGTAGTAAATGGAAAATGATACGCAAAAGTTCCTATTTTTCATTATAAGATAAAAAGATTGTGAATTTAGTAGATATTAAATAAAATTAGTATTAAACAAAACAATTGCATGAATATAATACTTAAATACAATTAAAAAAAGCATCGAGGAATATCCAATTCAATTATCTACAGCGAAACAAAAATAGGTAATGAAAAAAGTCAGTGCTAAATATGATGCCTAATTTTATTAATTATAGAAAAGTGTTAATTATTAAATATAAAAATATTTTCTAAACATATTCTACATACTACCGATACTCTTCAAAATATTGTAGATTTACTTAGTTATTAATCGGCTAGAAAATAGATAAGTCTGCGTACTTCCGGTAGTCCGTACAAACCAGAAGTCACCTAAATTTACGGATATAAAAATGTAACAAAGAAATGAAAATAAGGAATAAGATGACTAAAAACACGGGGAAAAAGGAAATAACTGGGTGAAACAACAAAGGACGGTCAGTGGAAAATATATTTTAATTCAAGAATATTTAGATTAATAATTATAGCGGATGATGAATAATTAGAAATACGAATAGATAAAAGGACAAGATACATATATGTTAACGCATGAATATAACAAGATCATAGTTCCATGTGAAAAAAAAATATATGTGTATGTATGTATGTATCTTTCTCTCCCCCCCATCTCTCTCTCTCTCTCTCTCTGTATATATATATATATATATATATATATATATATATATATATATATATATATATATATATATATATGTGTGTGTGTGTGTGTGTGTGTT
>OY744523.1:25751973-25826973 GCA_963556195.1 Sepiola atlantica | reverse complement strand
AAAGAATAAAATAAGGTGCGAATCAAATTTTATTAGAATTCAATGTTCAGGCAAAGTACTTTAAAGTCCTTAACTCATGAGTTTCCAAAGAAAATTCTTCTCTTCAGAGAACCATTACCGCAATGAGATTACTGCAGGTAATAAAATTAAACTTTGAAAATATATTAAAAGAATATATATAAAAATACATAAAATATATAAAGCATCAAATATATCGGTCCAAAACATACTTTTTGTAAATCTATACAGTGCATCCAAGTCATAAAGTTTAAAACATATTCAGGTAAGATATCAAATAGGTTGATTGAAAAATAATCCAGGTGGTTAATGGTAGTCCAAAAACGAAAAAGTTATCACGACGGGAAATTTGTCTACTATCGATGCAGTAAATGACAGTGAAAAATGTATCCAAGGTGTATGCAAATTAATAAAATGATAGAAAAAAACAAATCATATGAAAAGTTCAGAAAACTCACTTGGTGTTGAATATTATAATGTCCAAAATTCATTGAACATTGAATTCTAATAAAATTTGATTCGCACCTTATTTTATTCTTTCACTTTATCTAGTGCTATTAATGCTCTATCCAGTATATTAAGCTTCAGTTTTACCTTATATATATATATATATATATATATATATATATATATATATATAACAAGATATTTTTAAAATTTCAAATGCCGAGTTTCATTTATCTTACGAAACATTTTTTCAAAACAATCACTTTTGGTACAGTTTTACGGCTACGTTTTGTTCAGCAATATACCAACCAATATTTTTATGTCAATATCGGATCTTACCTCCTTGAACTCACCGGAAAGACAAAAATAAGTTCTCAATTCGAAAAAAATATACGTTCGATGTGACAAAAATAAAAGTCCGAAAATAAAAACGAACTTACATCGAATCCCTTCCATTTCCAGCGTCTTTGACATCACCACCTCGGGCAGGCAGCCATATTTTAATTAGAAGCAGAGCTAAGAGAAATACGCACTACACTAGACCGAAAACTTTTTATATTTAAACTCGGCTAAAGGATAATTACAGTTTATTTATAAAAAATACTGTGATAACCTGTAAATAAATCTCATTATATAATTTATATTAAATTGGGAGTATTAATTAAAAACATCGGACTACGAAACTAGGGGAGACACCTAAAATTGAATCAATATTATTTTTTAATTTATTTTAATTCTATTTCCATGCAAGAACCCCTGATATTTTTCCGACTGCTTACCTCGCAGGCTCTGCAGAGCAAAAGCAGATGTATAGGACGAAACTATTGTCTGAAAAGCAAACGTATTACCTCCCTTTGTTCAGAATTAAAATCTTCCAAAATTTAAAAGATATCAGCGAAGTTAGTATTTCTTAACCATATTAGAATCTATTTAATAATAGTATAATACACGTGATCCGTTTGTCTCATTCCAAACAATTAGGTCAATTATTTTATTTCATATTATGGATAGATAAATAATGTTTGTCAACCTATATAACGTCTATAAATATATAGAACCACGAGCACACCCCTCAAGTTAATTTTTTCATATCCTTGTTAAAATCCTATTTCTAACCATAGAGGGGACTATCTATGAAAATTACATAAACTTAACAATGGTGTATTCATTACTAGCGGACAATGGCTTTGCGTTGTTTTGTATGCAGAATATCTTATGGGTTCCCGAACCTGAAGAAACAACTGGTTGCCACCCTAACGAAATTACCGGACCTCAACTTGTCTAAATTTGTCTACTATTATATATTAATACATACAACCAATTGGATTGCGTTTTATCCGTCCTTATAATTAGGACCTAGATTTAAAAACCAAACGAATTACCCCTCTCCTCCCCATGACTAGTGCAGGTTACCCAGATGATTCTGATGCTACAAATTATCCGATCAATCTGATCATTAAAGCTGAGAATAACGAGAGGAAACCCAATATCACCCTATCCTATCCCTCTCTCAATAACCATTTTGGTAGATTCTCTGCACAGACGGAGTTTCCTTTGGTGTTTATTATTTTTGACAAAGGGAAGTTTTTTCCCCGAAATACTAAATAAATGATTTTTAATAATCATCCGGACAACACACAAACAACTAACACCACATTTGCTGTTATATAAGATTTTAAGAAAAAATAAATAGTAGTCCCATTTCGATTTATTATTTTTGTTTCTTCCAGCTTACAACCTACCCGGCAGTTTGCATTGCCCTCAGCCTTTTTAAACATACTACTAATATATATATATATATATATATATATATATATATATATATATATATATATATATATATATATATATTAATTATACTCAATTTTCTAATACCCCTAGCAACAGCAACTTATATATAGTGTCTATAGTAGATGATATTTGTTTTATGGTTCTTAAATTAGCAATTGCATCTTCTTATTTACCTTTATTATATTCCGCTAAAGCTAACATACTACCATCCTCTTCCTATCTCGCGCAAAAAACCCTTCCTCTAACTTATGTGCCTAGATGTAATTCAACCAGTAACTTTACCTCTGGCCATACTATAGATGACATCATCCACACCCTCAAGGTCGTAAACCCCAGATATTCAGATTCCATATCTAACCTCGAGTTTGCATATTTCGTTTCCTACTCTAACCTAATATTCCCCTATAGTACCAATAACTATCTGATCTCCGATTACCCAAAAATCATAGTTTAGTAATCTAATCTGGCCGGAGGCGAGAGGATATACGCGAATCAATGCAAACAGTTTTGAACCACCTCCTTCTCTTGTTTAGTAAATTATCTTTGGACATAACTATACGATATGATTCCAAAGTGTAAAGATTGGATCTGTTGGATTGGCTAGGTTTGTATTTCCCTGCTTTACCCAATATAGATCCTTTCAAGTTGAATTGATTGTTGATGCTACGCAATTCTTTAGTCCACTTAGCTATAGTGGTTGGAGTCTTTAGGCACCTTAAAAGAGAATAGATGACTTTCCTTGAAGCTGTATACAGTGGACCGAATATATGTTCTAGTTCTATTTCTTTCAATAACGTTGTATTTATAGATTAATGAGCATTCGTTTTCATTTCTACAGTTACATTGGGGTTCAACACCCTCGGCTTGGGAAAGCATTTCTTTCGGCATTCTTAATTATCTTATTTATTTTAGCATTATAAGAGTCTACAATAGTTGAGGCTAAGTTAATCCATGTTGCGAAAGATAGTTTGACAGTATTTTTATTCATAAATTTACCTATTTTACTATCTGGGAGGAAGTTCTCAATAATTCTGTAAAATATTTTAGATATGTTAGTAAGGCAGTTGGAACCAGATTGAGTTTCTATGTCTGTTTTTTTTCCTAATAGTATCACCATCAGTTAGGTGGGAGTATACTCGTCTATTACTTGGAATAATTCGATGAGTATTATTTGTATTGCTTCTAATCATTTTTGGACTAGGATTGCCCATAACCATGTTATATGATATTATGTGGGACGTTCTCCTACTTTTTGTGCCGCCTGAGTTCCCTTTAATATAACTTATCTTCTGGTTGTATCCTGACATTGTTAATGCTTCGTTTATTATTATTATTATTATTATTATTATTATTATTATTATTATTATTATTATTATTATTATTATTATTACTATTACTATTACTATTACTACTATTATTATTATTATTATTATTATTATTATTATTATTATTATTATTATTATCACTATTACTATTATTATTATTATTATTATTATTACTATTACTATTACTATTACTATTACTAATATTATTATTATTATTATTATTATTATTATTATTATTGTTATTGTTATTGTTATTGTTATTATTATTATTATTATTATTATTATTATTATCGAATAATTATTAATGGGAGCACAGCTTTGATATTCTCTTAGAGATACTGCGGATAACCGAGTGGTTCGAATCATAGTCCAGGTAATATAGCATATCATTGGGTTTATAGTGTATATATATATATATATATATATATATATATATATATATATATATATATATATATATATATATATATATATATAAAATGAAGTAATAAAATAAGGTGCGAATCAAATTTTATTAGAATTCAATGTTCAGGCAAAGTACCTCAAAGTCCTTAACTCATGAGTTTGCGTGAACATTGAATTCTAATAAAATTTGATTCGCACCTTATTTTATTACTTCATTTCATATTATGCTATTAATGCTCTATCCAGTATATTGAGCTTCAGTTTTATCCGGATGTTCACTAATTAAATATATTTGTTGCCTCTTTTGTTGGATTAACTTATATATATATATATATATATATATATATATATATATATATATATATATATATATATAATGGAAATAATATTCCAACGTAGTGGAAAATAGAAAAAGGAAAACCAAAAATAGTATTTATGTATTCATAAACGTTTCGTCTTTATTTCAAGACTTTCTCAAGATGATTGATTTGAAGAAATAACACATAAGTGCAAATATTTGAAACAGTTTGGTTCCTTTGTACGTGAAAATAATGTTTTTGTTCTTTTGGGGAACGAAACATAGCCGTTAGAATTTAATATGTGCATTGCGTCTACGAAATAGCATGAGTGTTTTGTTTTTTTCAAACGAAATTCTAAAAAATGTGGTGTGACACATGAGGTGAAAAGAATTGTTTTGTGAATCTTTTGCGACGCCGGAGTTTTACGATATTTGGAAGATATTGCCTCGTGTAACTCCTCTGCCATGTCTGTATATTGTATTGTCTTGATAAAGCTGTGTTTCGTGTGTTTCTTCGTTGCCGACCGACTACGCATAAAACACTCTTTGAGAAAATCACAATTCTATAATATCATTTATCCTTCAGTTTTTCTTATAAAAGATCTTATAGGAATTCACCACTAAATAAAAGAAATTTCGGGCATCTTTTACGAGACTCAGCAGAGTAAAAACGCTAAAAAAACAAATTTACAACAAATAAAAGTAACTGTAAGCTGTAAAAGTTAGTTTCAAACTTGCATGTGCTATTTGTTTGTATTTTAAACCCGTTTGAAGTGCTATTTATTAGAAATCAATAGTTTTTTCACCGTAAGTTGGGAAAAAAACATGGCCGAATTGGGGGGGGGGATTACTAACGAATGCACCTGGAGCGACCATATTTATTTTTGTGAAAACGGTGGGAAAAAAAACAAGAATTTTTTTTTTTACATTTAATGAAAACCCATTTATAATACGTAAAAATAAAAACAAATTACATAGGTAAGTAGGAAAATATCTATTCTCGTCGTAGGTCAACTTCACTTGTTGCAAATTTATGTTTTTAAACCCTTTCTCGGTCTTTTTTTGGACCCCGTTCGCGCCTCTGCTGAGCGTTGTAACATATACCCGAAATTTCTTCCGAAATTTCCTCCAATTTTTTTATCCCTAAGTATCTAGAAATTAATTGTATAAATAGATGTTAACACTTTCGCTGATTAGCCTGATCGATACTGTTTCAGTCTATGGAATCTGTTTTTTTATGGTCGCCATTTACGCTTACATACCGATATGAAAAAATAAAATAGCAAATTGTGTTCAGTGAATCGTTAGCAATAAGTATTTTGTTTCGGTATTAAATAAACCCCAAAAGATTGATTTGCTGTATAATAGCCGCCCCCAAGTTCGTTTTCTAGTATTCCACATTTGTGCTGCACGACGTATCTTTTCTCCCGCTGTTAAACACCCAGATTCAACGTCAGCGTCCGATACGTGACATCACATCTGCCATTTTCATCTGTTCATATTTCTATATCTGTCGCTACTTCTTTTCGACACTTCTTCTTCTTCTTCTTCTACGCGCACAATATGGTGTCGCCTGTTAACTCCATTTCCCTTTCTTGTTGCCTGTTCCGCCCAGTAGTGTTTATATTTTCACACGTGTGTTTAATAAAAATAGTGAATGTTAAACATCCGTTTTGGCCAGACTTATAATTATCACATTAATTATATCTAAACACATGTAACGGACACATGATATTATTCCACCCGGGCAATAATATATAGATTATATTTTGATTGTGTAGTCAAATTTCAACTAATGCAAACTCTCACACGATTAGCTCAATAGATTTTCCACTTGTCCAAGGATGCTACTATGTGACTCTCGAGCAAAGGTAAATTGATTTCAATTCCGACAGGTTAAAAAAAAAACAGTCTCAAGTAAACTTTTAAGATATTTCTACATGCGTTTCATCTCAAGTGGACATACAATCAAACACGGTTTGAATATTACAGTCAAAAGTATCTTCAGAGAAAAACCTTTCACGTATTGATGATTTACAAGACACAATTCGATATAGGAGGAAAATACTTACACTCGTCTATTGTCAAGACGCCATATTGTTCTAAAAACAAGCTTCGTTTCTGAAAAAAAGGAGTATCATCTCAGTCAAATAGAGTTACCTCCCATCATATACATATATATATATATAAGAAGGAATAGGTAAAATAAATACCTTTTGAAGCATTAAGATGCGATATCAATTTTTTTTTTATAAAAAAGAAAAATAATAAATCGAAACCGATTTTTTTTTTTTTTTTAATTAAAACTAGCATTTTTTTTTGTTAGTTTAAAGTGATACAGATATTTCGCCAAAACCTGGCATCCTCGGTGTGTAATATATCCTGATGTCATCAAGCGGAACTAGCTAAGCGCAGAAATGACAACAAACTTTTTAATTTCAAACAGGGCTCTACTTTTAAGACTATTACATCTTTAAAGTGGCCTTTAACTATGGATATTGTTTAAATATTTAAGTGTTTTTTTACCTACAGACGACGTCGTTTCGGGCTCTCTTAAAGAGAGAGAGAGAGAGGGGGAGAGAGAGAGAGAAAGAGAGAGAGAGAAAGATAGAGAAAGAGAGCGTTGCACAAAAGTAATTTTGCCGTAATACCATCTCGAATATTTTCCATAGTGATTTATGTTAAAATGTTATTGATTCTCCCATATGGCAGCAGCGAAACCTATATTTATTTTGCAATGAAAATGTTCATTATCAAGAACTGGTTTGGAACAAATTAAAGGAGTGACAGAATACGACCAAAATTCAACAAGCATTTCCTAACACAATTCCACCCACCATTTACGAACGAGCTAACATTCCCAAGGAAAAGAATGAGTGATAAATGCTAGATGATAAGGAAGGGAAAACATTGGGGGAAATCTTGAAACTGTAAGAAAGAAATGAACGCGATTCCGTTTCAGAAAAAAAGTCACAAAGAAGGACACCGAGTGAGACGTGAGAAACTCTTTACAAGCGATTGTGAAAGAGATCAAATGAAGAAATTAAAACAGCAGTTAGGGGAATGATGGAAGAGAAATGTTTGTAAAACAAAACCGAAAAGAAATCAGCAAATTGAAAGATAAAATTACTGCAGTGTTTGAAAAATTGAGAAAGGATCATGAGTTGATAAAAAAAGGTGCTTAATGTGTTTTCGCCTTGAAAAGGATGAAACTTCGGAAATTTTCTTTTTTATTTGTTGAACTGATTGGTAAAGTTTCATCCATATTCATTGTTATTTATTCGATGCTGAAACATATTTGGGGGTGGAAACTTTGGGGCCACATCATATATATATATATATATATATATATATATATATATATATATATATATATACATACATATATATATATATATATACATATATATATATATATACATATATATATATATACATACATATATATATATATATATACATATATATATATATATACATATATATATACATATATATATATATACATATATATATATATATATATATATATATATATATATATATATATATATATATATATATAGGCAAACATTATTAAATAACACGGAGTGTTTTTGCTTGATAAGATTTTTTTTTCAATTTCCCGAATCGTCCATTTAGTGTTTCGGTCAAATTGGTGTATGTAAGTTCCGTGGGGTTCTTCTTCCATTTTCTTTCCTTTTTCGCGAGTACTTTCGATTTGATTCGTTAAATCATATTCAGGCGGTGTTAGTCTTGGTGTCTTTACAAATATGTGTTTATTGTTGATTTTTTTAAATTATTATAACAGCCAGTAATTTACAACTTAAAAAAGAGCGTCTATTATATTGATATGTTACATGAGAGCGTGATTACGTTCTAAGAGCGTGCAAGATTCGAACGTATATATGCTTAATGGCAAAGAATTTAGTAACGTTAATTACTATGCTAGACACTTTAAAATGTTATGACTTGTTTTGTAATTCACATTAGTTATTGTGGGGTGTTTAGTTTTTATGAGGAAGGCTTCAAGAATGTCTAATTTTTTTATATTGGTATCGTGGTGTATTATTTTTAGTATTGTTAACTAGAATGTATCTATATTGAGAAGAGGGGCAATTATGTTTAGTTCAGTTAACAATACTAAAAGGGAGGGAGAAAGAAAGAAATATGTATATATATATAGAGAGGTAGAGAGACAGATAGAGGGAGAGGCGTTACGTACAAAATATACCAAAATTCTTCACTTACATTTTATCATATTAAAAAAATGAAGAAATATATTCTTTGATTTCATATATTTTTATTTAAAAATAATCGGCGGCTGGAGGATAGAATCGAAACCGCACACTCATATAATGGAAATTTTATAAAAATGGGATATACTTGAAGTTTTTAAGGAGGTTCGGCCCCTATAGCCCGCTTAGGTTAAGAGGGCACTTAAAGATTTAAGACAACTTCCATTGTATTCCTCAGAAAATGTTATACATATGATGTAAATTTAATAAGAATAGGATATATTTGAAGTTTTATGAGGTTATGCTCTAATAGTCCCTTTACGGTTGCACTTAGAGATTCAGTAACACTTCTATTCCCCCCCCCCCCAAGTTTTACATAAGAATACACTTTTAGATTTTATGTAACTTCTCTAACTTGTTTTCTATTGGAAACACACACACATACATTGAGTTTTATAGAGAGAGATATAGAAGATATAGAATACATACATAGATCTAGATAAAGAGCGCGCGATTAAATGGGAGAGGGAAATAAAGAGAGGGGCAAAGAGACAGAGAGACGGAGAGGCGTTATGTACTAAATATATAAAAACATTTTCTTTACATATTTTTATATTAAAAAAGGGAAACATTTATTCTTTGGTTTCATTTTTTAAAATCAGGGGATAGAATCGAAACTGGACACTCGATGTTTGATACTTTCCCAACTAAATAATTCAGACATTCGTTGAGTCGTCTTTTAAAATAAGACCCATAAGGAAACTCGGACATACGTATTTGAAGTTTTAAAGGTGTGCTGTCCCCATGGGTCACTTAGAGATGGGGGCACGTAAATATTTAGCATATAGATGGTAACGTAGAGATTTGGGACCACTTTCATTGTCTTGCTCGGAAAAAGTTATGCATATGATATATATTTATTCAAACTAGGATATATTTGAAATTTGAAATGAGGTTCAGCCTCCATAGCTTCTTTAGGTTAAGATTGCACTTAGAAATATGGGACCACTTCCATTGTCTTCGCCAAATTTTATACATATGATTTCAATTTCATAAAAGTTAGATATATTGGAAGTTTTAATGGGGTCATGTCGTTTTTTTCGCTTTAGACTAGTGGTTCTTAACTGGTGGGGAATGGCGGAGTTGCCAAGTGGGGAATGACCGGTCGGACAGAAGAACCACTGCTTAAAAATTTAATACATTACATCCAAATGATGACTTACTTTGAGCATGATAATTTTGACCATTTTCTTGATTCAATGCCACTTCTGTTGTTCGTTTTTTGTTTCTCTCTTGTATGATTGTCACTACTTTCTTTTCATTTGATTTCTCTTCAGGTACCTTATTATTATATATTTTAAGTCTCATTAACCTGTATGTGTCTAGTGCTAGTGTTACATTTTTTGTATGCTTTTTATAGGCCAAATATATTTAGAAAAAACATAACGAATCTTTTCGTATGTATTTATTTCCATGTGATAACTGTGGTGGGAATGGAGAGCTGGCTCACTAAATAGTGGGGAATTGGAGAAAAAAGGTTAAGAACCACATGAACGAATCAACGAGATCTCGACTGCGTCTACCTACCATCTAGCGAAACCACAGCCAAGGGAATAGGATTTGAAAGATATGCGTGGAAACAAAACTCTGTTGAGCTTGTCCGACTCTGTTTGTTTCTATTTATATGTATGCATATATACGAGGCATGTCTAAAAAGTATCCGACCGTTATTTTTTCCGTGAGAAATAGAGACAATAGGGCGGCGCAACTCTACACCGTGAAGGAAGACACCTTCATGCGCATGTGTGAATTTTATCACCGCCTTAATGTGCGTTGGTCGCTGCCTGTCGGTCGCTGAGTGAGGTGCTAAACAACGTGTTCGTCGGGTTACCGATTCTCTCAAGATGACTGAACGTGTTATGCAAAGGTACTGCATCAAATTTTGTCAAAACAATTCGTAAGATTCAGCAGGTGTTTGGCAAATATGTGATGGGTGTAACACAAATTAAGGAGTGGTTTAACCGATTCAAAAATGGTTACACATCAGCAGAGAGTGACCAGCGTTAAGGCAGGCCCCCAAACTGCTCGGAGTGCAGCTGTTGTTGAGAGGGTGCGAAATGTGGTGATGGAAGATCGTCGTGTAACCTTGCGGGAGATCGCCCAAGAGGTTGGAGTGAGAAAAGATTCCGCACATACAATTTTGCATGATGATTTGAACATGCACAGAGTGGTTGCGAAATGTGTGCCCAAGTTGTTGTCGTAAGAACAAAAGGACCATCTGTTTTCAAGTTGCACAGGACCTTCTGGAAACCGCCAACACTGATCCTGGGTTTCTGAACACCGTGATAACTGGAGATGAGCCATGGGTGTACGGGTACGACCCAGAAACAAAAGGACAGTCGTCGCAATGGAAGCATCTCGAGTCTCCAAGGCCAAAATAAGCCCGACAGGTGTGAAGCAAAATCAAGGTGATGCTGACTGTCTTCTTTGATATCCATGGAATTGTGCATCACAAATATGTACCGGAAAGACAAACAGTGACATAGGAGTACTGTCAAGATGTTCTCTGGACATGTGGACGGCGAAAAACTGGCAACTGCATAACGACAACGCCCCTACGCATTCATTCCAATCGATCCAACATTTCTCGGCCAAACATGGAATTCCAGTCTTTAGCCAACCTCCCTACTCTCCACGCATGGCTCCTTGCGACTTCTGGTTGTTTCGAAAATTTAAGACGCCACTGAAAGGTTTCCGTTTTGAGACTAGAGAAGAGATAATGCGGAACGCGACGGCGGAGATTAACACCATTCCAAAAGAAGACTTCCAGAGGTGTTTCCGGCAGTGGATGGATCTGTAGGCTATGCGTGTGCAAGCACAAGGAGCCTACTTTGAAAGGGGTTAGGGTCCTAACCCCGCCAGATATTTGAAATATTTTTTCTAGCCTAAACTCAGATACTTTTTAGACAGACCTCGGATATGCATACGTATATGTATATCTAAATGAATAAATGCGAAAGTTTTTTATTTTATTTATCCCTCTTATATTATCATCAAAACACATTACTGTTATTTAAATCAATAATATAACACAATACTTTGAAATACAATATATATAATACTGATAAAATACATCTAGACATTCATAGATCTGTCTAATTTGCATAATTGTTTTTAAAACTGCCTATAATAAATTAATGTTTACTGCTATTCATTTTAATTTTGTTGTGTTATGTTTCCTATATATGTGCAATAATTTTGTCGATATTAAAACTAATTAATTAAAGTAATTCAATAAAAAAAGAATAAATTCAAAAACCGTTCTTAAAAATAATATTATCAAGGGAGATAATTTTAAGGAAATTAATACGTCTTAGCTAGCTAGAAAGATTGCTGGTGAGGCACAAGATAGGGGGAGGTAACCTCCTCTCTCTCTCAATCTGAGAGGGCTGTTTAAAAACAATATAAAAAGACAATTTGGCGTTCTCACTGTCTCTTCTTCCGCTTCTTCCTTCTCTCTCTCTCTCTCTCTTTCTCTCTCTCTCTCTCTCACCCACTCTCATCACTTCTCCTTCTCTATAGAAGGAGAAGTGATGAGAGTGGGTGAGAGACACCAATATTTAAAAAAAATTGTTTTTAAGCACATGTTTAGGAGATAAAAGAGATAAAATTATAAATTTACAGCGTCTGAAATAAAAACGTCTCACACTTAAACAACATTGACTTTTCTGTTTAAATTGTAAATTTTTTTATTCAAATTTTTTTCACTTACCAACATTTTTAATTGAATCATGTTTTCGTAAAAAAAAACAATAAAAAAACATTAACAACCCTAAGTTATGTTGGGTGATTTGGGTAGTGTGGTATCTGTTCTGCTGCCATGATACACAACTCGCAAGCATTACCTTCTCCTTTTATGGGTGTGACGTCCCAGGTATTACCTTCTCTATTTTTGCGAGGGTCTGCTCTGTTATCATGATACCATCCGAACATGCATAACTACCGCCTTTTATTTACAGGGGGTCCTCCCAGGCTTTACCTCCTTCTTTGAGGGGTGGTATAGTATATTTTCATTTGTTATGATACATTCCTCCCAAGCATTACATCCTGTTTTGATAGTCAGTGTATGTAGTTCGTTCATCATGTATTATTTTCACAGCCTAGCATATGCATAAGCATATGCATACGACCGGAAAGAATGAATATTTGCTATTATATATATATATATATATATATATATATATATATATATATATATATATATATATATACAAGCAGTACAAATATCTTCATGCAAAAATCCAAACACAGTTTGTTGATTACTTTAACTGCTTGTGTAAATTAGCCGCCGACTCGCTATTTACAAAGTTAAATTCTTCTTTAATTATTAGCTAATTTCCTATGGCCGAAGGGGTTAACGCTCTTGCCTGCGGATCGGTGGCGATTTGTGATCGGAGTTCGCGCCCGCCGACCGTTGAGAATTAGCTTCCTACACTGAAGATTGCATTAGCATGAAACATCGATGTCTGTAGATAATAAATAATTAATATATATATATATATATATATATATATATATATATATATATATATATATATATAAAGGCAAACATTGTTAAACATAACATAATTCACCGCTTGATTATAGCATTGTTAAGTTTTTCAAATTTTCTAATGATTTGTGTGTCAAAATCAAAAACATTAATATATGTCCATATGTATCACGAACGTTTTCGATTTTGGGTCGAATTATCTTCAGGTGACAAAAATAAATGAACAAAAAAGTAAGAGAGTAGAAGACAATTTCAAAAAGCAACCAAGAACACGCACATGAACTTAGTTAGACAACAAAGGAACGAACCAGTGTAGTGCAAGGAGTAACGTAAACAATTTATATTCCGGCACTGGATTCGTTCGTTCTTTTGTTGTCTGACTTCATGTTTACGTTCTCGGCTGCTTTTTGAAATTCTCCTCCTTTCTCCATCTGTTTTGTTCATTTGGTTTTGTCATCTGAAGATAATTCGACGTAGAATCGAAAATGTTCGTGATAAATTTAAAAAAATAAAAAGTATAATCAAGCATTTGAATTCGGTTGTGTTTAACAATATTGACTTACATGAAAGAATGCTGCCTAAATAAACACAATATGTATATTTCTATAAATATGTATACTTATATATATATATGTATATATATATATATATATATATATATATATATATATATATATATATATATATATATATATGTATGCATTATATATATAATATTTAAATACTGAATTCTGATGAAAAGAGTTTATCTTTGAAATTCCATGGATTGAGGATATGAAGCTCTTTGCTTTGAAATTTTAATGTTCTAATAAATATTGTATATTTATAATTTTTTATTCTCATCTTTTATCTCTAGAAAATGCATTATATATATATATATATATATATATATATATATATATATATATATATATATATATATATATATATATATATGGAGAATGAAAACGGAAAGCAAAAAACTATATTATTATTTATTCATCAACGTTTCGTCTTTATTATAGACTTCCTCAGGATGAAGAAAAATGCAGAAAAAATCATACAGTTATTAATTTTGAATTGCCAGAAATTGTCCAAGTTCCGGCATGGCTGTGGATAAGAAAAAACAAAAAATGAAAACCGTGATTTAGACTAGTCCGTTATCAGCAGTGTTTTTTTCTATATTTTTCGTTCTGTTAAACTTACCTGCAGCTGGTTTGCGTTCATTGGTTACACAGGTTGGTTTTCGCATTCGAGGATCTTCTTTAAAATTTCGTTAGTTTTCATGATTGTCATGTGTTGTAACAACTATTATTATTATTATTATTTACTCACTAGGAGTTATCACACTGGTCATCGTCAGTGGTCGCCCACTGCCGACAACCTGTGGTATTCCCTGGAGTCCGAGTGACAACAAGTCTCCTCAGGCCTCCAGTATGCTCCACCTCTTTTCGTTCATCACCGCTGATGACCTTGCGGTAATCGCAACAGCCAC
Organism: Sepiola atlantica; assembly: GCA_963556195.1. Classification (NCBI taxonomy): domain Eukaryota; kingdom Metazoa; phylum Mollusca; class Cephalopoda; order Sepiida; family Sepiolidae; genus Sepiola; species Sepiola atlantica. The sequence continues at coordinate 25,812,425 of OY744523.1, read as the reverse complement.
CTACCAACGATTTCCCGCTGATAAGGGCCATTGGTCCCCTCTGGGGCCCGAGTGGCAACAAGCCTACCCAAGGTCCCAGAGCTGTCCGCGCTCTTCCAGTGGAGGTCTGGTTTGCGCTTTCCCTCCTCGACCCTCTGTCCATAATTTTTGTGGCGTCAGCCTATGCTTGCGCCTCATTCGTGCGGTTGTATTTTCCCCGGTTCTGTTGTTTTGTTCTCCACTCGTTGCTTATGTGGGTTGGTTTCCGCATTCGAGGACATTTCTCAGGATTGTAGCTGTTTTGATCATTACTGTCCTTTGTATGGTCTCAGTTATCCCTTTGATTCCGATTTCTCCTAGTCTTTTCTCCATGTTTTTGGGGACTGTTCCTAGTGCTCCTATGATTATTGGTGTTATACTGACTTTCTTCATGTTCCATATTCCTTTCAATTCTCTAGCAAGTTCAGTATATTTGCTTCTCTTTTCCGTCTCTTTGATCTTCACTCTGTGGTCTGCTGGAACGGCAAAGTCCACGATTTTGCAGGATTTTTCTTTCTTGTTGATTATTATCATATCCGGTCTCCTTGCTGTTATGGGTTTGTCTGTTTGTACATTCATATCCCATATGATTTTGTGTTTTTCGTTTTCTAGTACAGTTTCTGGTTTGTGTTTGTACCGTTTTTTTGCATATTCGAAATTCAGTTGTTTGCACATTTCCCGGTGTACTTCTTTCCCCATGCTGTCATGTCTGTTCTTGTATTCCTTTTGTGCTAGCTTGCTGCATTCACTTATTATATGATTTATCGTTTCGTCTCTTTGTCCACACAGTCGGCATTTGCTGTTTTCCTGGGTTTTATCTATCTTTGCTTTAATAAAGTTCGTCCTCATCGCATTGTTCTGTGCGGCCGTCAGCAGAGATTCCGTTTCTCTGTTCAGGTGTCCTTTTCTTAGCCATGCCCAGCTGTTTTCATTGGCTTCATCGCTTGTGAGTCTTATAAAGCGTCCATGTAGTTGTTTTTCTTCCCACTTTTCCTTTCTTGTCTTTTTGTTTCTGGGTTCAGTACTTCCGGGGTTGTTTGTTGGGCTGGTGTCTCTTGCTGTGGTGATCAGTCTTTCCGTGTTCTGGGTTACATATTTCTCCATCTCTTTTTTGGTGTCTTCCACACAGTCTTCTATACTTACCAGTCCTCTACCTCCTTCATTTCTTTTCACGTAGAGTCTGTCCGTGTCGTCTTTTGGGTGCAATGCATTGTGCATAGTCATTAGTTTTCTAGTTCTTTGGTCAAGGTGCCTGAGTTCTTCTTTGGTCCAGCCTATGAATGGTCCAGAGTATCTTATTAGTGATACAGCCCATGTGTTTATCCCTTTTACTAGGTTTCTGCTATATAGTTTAGTTTCTAAGAGTTTCCTTGTTCTTCGTAGATATTCTTTTCCGATCTTCTCTTTCATTTCTGTATATTTGATTGTGTCTGCTTCCAGAACTCCCAGGTATTTGTAGCTCTCTTGTTCTCCTAGCGCCCTCATCTCCTCTTGGTTGGGGAGTTCTATACCTTCTGTCGTCTCCAGTTTTCCTTTTTTGATCTCTAGCAGTGCACATTTTTCTATTCCAAACTCCATTTGGATATCCTGGCTGAATATCCTGGTTGTGTTTATCAGCTTTTCCAGTTCTTTTTTGTTTTTTGCAAACAGTTTAAGGTCATCCATGTACATCAGGTGGTTTATTCTTTGTTCTGTATCCGTAAACCTGTATCCGGCATCACACTTTCTGAGTATGTAGTTGAGTGGCATCATGGCTATTATAAACAGTAGTGGTGATAGAGAGTCTCCTTGAAAAATGCCTCTCTGTATTTTTATCTCAGACAGGTATTGTCCTCCGGCTGTCAGTTTTAGTCTCCATGTTTCCATCGCTTTCTGGATGAGATTAATAATCCTGTCTGGTATCTTGTATATCTTTAAGCATTCAATTATCCATGTTTGGGGGATTCTGTCGTAGGCTTTCTTGTAGTCAATCCATGCCATGGTTATGTTCTTTTGTCTGCTCTTCACCTCCTTCAGGGTCTTTTGATCAATGTATAGTAGATCATGTGCCCCTCTTTGTCCTTTCCGGCATCCTTTTTGTTCCTCGGGGAGCAGTCCACGATTGTCCAGAGATTGGTAGATTTGTTCTCTCAGTTGTGCTGTGAGAATTTTCCACATTATTGGTAGACATGTTATCGGTCTGTAGTTGCTGGGGGTCGTTCCCTTTTTGGGGTCTTTTTGTATTAGTGTTGTTCTTCCTTCCGTCATCCATTCTGGTACGTCTGTTTTGCGGATGCATCCGTTCAGTTTCTGCGCTATTCTTTCATGCAGGGTCGTGAATTTTTTAAACCAGTATGCATGTATTCCATCGTGGCCTGGTGCTCTCCAGTTTGCCATTTTTTTTAGGGTTTTCTTGATCGTTTCTTTGTTGATTTCTGTTTCGGTTCCTTCTTCGATTTCCTGCAGTTCATCTTTCATGTTTTTCAACCATTGGGCATTCTTGTTGTGCTTTTTTGGTGCTTCCCATATCTTGCTCCAGAATTGTTTTGTTTCTGTTGGGTTCGGTAACTCTGTTGTTGTTTTTTCTCCATTTACGTTTTTGTAGAACTGGCTTTCATTGTTTTCAAAGGTCCTGTTCTGTTTGCTCTGTTCTGATTTGTACCTGTATCGTCTCAGTCTTCCTTCTATTGCTGCTATCCTTTGTTTTATTTCTTCATGTTTCTCATTTAGTTTTTCCTTGCGTTTCTGATTTTTGCTTCTTAATCGTTTCATGTCCTCCTTCCTTCTGTTCACGGTTTTAGCTTCTTTCCGAAGTTTGGTGATCTGGGTTTCCAGTCTGATTTCCCATCCAGGTTTTGTCGGTCCTCTCTTTTGTCCATTCTCTTCGTTTCTTAGTTTCATACTTACCGATTTAGCCCCAGCATATATCAGGTTGTTTAGGTCTGTAATAGTTTCTGTTGGGATGTGTGTGAGGAGTTTGTTTACTCTTTCTGTTTATGCTTGTAACTTCTTCGCTACTTCATTCCTGAGAGGTGGGAGTTTTGTTTTGTTTTGTTTTCTAACATGTATCGTCTAATGTTCTCCACTTCGCTTGCTTCTTTTTCGTTGAGTTCTATCTCAGCAGGTTCTGTGGTTCTGCAGTCTTCTATCTCCCCTGGTTCTGTGTTTCCGTAGTCTTCAATCTCTTCAGTTTCAGTGTGTATGTTTTGCTCGTCCTCTTTCTGTGGTCTCTCCTTTGGTGGTGTTTCCTGCTCTGTTTCGCCATTAGCCTTCTGTCTGATTTCCGTCAATTCCATCTCCGAGAACCATCCTCGCTTGAGGATCTGTCTTGCTTGATCTGCTATCCTTTGTTCCGTTGTATGGTAGTCACTAGCAATGTCCCAGAGATGTTTCATTCGTTTTCGGTAGCCTCTTTCTGTAGGGTAGCGGCTTTTATAATAGCACTCCATCACCAGTCTGTTTTCCTTCGTGGTCCATTTCTTTCTATATCCTTTCAGTTTGTTGTTTTCGCTCTGGTTTTCCTGTCTTTGGTCTGTGTCCTTGTCGTACCTGGAATCAGAGAGGTTACTTACCTGGTTCTTGTCCGTTGTCTTGTTTCTGAAATAATTATTATTATTATTATTATTATTGTTGTTGTTGTTGTTGTTGTTGTTGTTGTTGTTGTTGTTGTTGTTGTTGTTGTTGTTGTTGTTGTTGTTGTTGTTGTTGTTGTTGTTGTTGTTGTTGTTGTTGTTGTTGTTGTTGTTGTTGTTGTTGTTGTTGTTGTTGTTGTTGTTGTTGTTGTTGTTGTTGTTGTTGTTGTTGTTGTTGTTGTTGTTGTTGTTGTTGTTGTTGTTGTTGTTGTTGTTGTTGTTGTTGTTGTTGTTGTTGTTGTTGTTGTTGTTGTTGTTGTTGTTGTTGTTGTTGTTGTTGTTGTTGTTGTTGTTGTTGTTGTTGTTGTTGTTGTTGTTGTTGTTGTTGTTGTTGTTGTTGTTGTTGTTGTTGTTGTTGTTGTTGTTGTTGTTGTTGTTGTTGTTGTTGTTGTTGTTGTTGTTGTTGTTGTTGTTGTTGTTGTTGTTGTTGTTGTTGTTGTTGTTGTTGTTGTTGTTGTTGTTGTTGTTGTTGTTGTTGTTGTTGTTGTTGTTGTTGTTGTTGTTGTTGTTGTTGTTGTTGTTGTTGTTGTTGTTGTTGTTGTTGTTGTTGTTGTTGTTGTTGTTGTTGTTGTTGTTGTTGTTGTTGTTGTTGTTGTTGTTGTTGTTGTTGTTGTTGTTGTTGTTGTTGTTGTTGTTGTTGTTGTTGTTGTTGTTGTTGTTGTTGTTGTTGTTGTTGTTGTTGTTGTTGTTGTTGTTGTTGTTGTTGTTGTTGTTGTTGTTGTTGTTGTTGTTGTTGTTGTTGTTGTTGTTGTTGTTGTTGTTGTTGTTGTTGTTGTTGTTGTTGTTGTTGTTGTTGTTGTTGTTGTTGTTGTTGTTGTTGTTGTTGTTGTTGTTGTTGTTGTTGTTGTTGTTGTTGTTGTTGTTGTTGTTGTTGTTGTTGTTGTTGTTGTTGTTGTTGTTGTTGTTGTTGTTGTTGTTGTTGTTGTTGTTGTTGTTGTTGTTGTTGTTGTTGTTGTTGTTGTTGTTGTTGTTGTTGTTGTTGTTGTTGTTGTTGTTGTTGTTGTTGTTGTTGTTGTTGTTGTTGTTGTTGTTGTTGTTGTTGTTGTTGTTGTTGTTGTTGTTGTTGTTGTTGTTGTTGTTGTTGTTGTTGTTGTTGTTGTTGTTGTTGTTGTTGTTGTTGTTGTTGTTGTTGTTGTTGTTGTTGTTGTTGTTGTTGTTGTTGTTGTTGTTGTTGTTGTTGTTGTTGTTGTTGTTGTTGTTGTTGTTGTTGTTGTTGTTGTTGTTGTTGTTGTTGTTGTTGTTGTTGTTGTTGTTGTTGTTGTTGTTGTTGTTGTTGTTGTTGTTGTTGTTGTTGTTGTTGTTGTTGTTGTTGTTGTTGTTGTTGTTGTTGTTGTTGTTGTTGTTGTTGTTGTTGTTGTTGTTGTTGTTGTTGTTGTTGTTGTTGTTGTTGTTGTTGTTGTTGTTGTTGTTGTTGTTGTTGTTGTTGTTGTTGTTGTTGTTGTTGTTGTTGTTGTTGTTGTTGTTGTTGTTGTTGTTGTTGTTGTTGTTGTTGTTGTTGTTGTTGTTGTTGTTGTTGTTGTTGTTGTTGTTGTTGTTGTTGTTGTTGTTGTTGTTGTTGTTGTTGTTGTTGTTGTTGTTGTTGTTGTTGTTGTTGTTGTTGTTGTTGTTGTTGTTGTTGTTGTTGTTGTTGTTGTTGTTGTTGTTGTTGTTGTTGTTGTTGTTGTTGTTGTTGTTGTTGTTGTTGTTGTTAAAGAAAACTTTTAGTCCCTTATTTGAAATTTGGTATGACAGAGACAATGCATCTTTGAATGCACATCAGTTATTGATGATAACGTTTATTTCGGCACCAGTGCCTATTATCGCTTGGATTCTACGTGTCCAAAGTTCGATGTTAGTCATGCTGAGCTTTTCGTGTCGAATATATGGTTTTTACCATTGTCTTCGCAACGTGGAGATGTGTTTGTCCTGACACAGAGAAATATCCTTTTCTATCACAGATATTATAGTATTTATTGCGGACTCGGCACGTTGTACTTCGCTCACAACCCTGGTTCCCGCAGCCTGGGCAACGCTGCTTGGAAGTCGCTTTCTGGTATTGCTGAAACTTTTGTGTCAGTTTCGTACAGAATTATTTCCCTCAGTATTTTCCAATTGTATCGACTGTTATTTCCCGATTCTCGACATCTGACTCAGAATCTGATACAAGACATGCAGTTTGTTTAGACCGGAAACCACTACAACCTCTTCGCTGTTGAGTTTCTTTATAGTTTCTTCAGTTGCCTCTATTTTTTGAGCATATATAAGTGTCAAGGCTATATTCTTTGCAAATATTTTTTTGACGTATTGAAGATGATCTGGTCTCTGATAAGGATTTTGTGTATGTTAGCTTCCTCGGTACTGTGAGGGTTGTCGCATTTAAAGGAACGTTTGTGTGCTTATCGTCGGTATCCTAATAATAAAAGGGTCTATCTTTTCGTGAAATTCTTGTCGCATCTTGTGGAAGTGATAATAGAGCAAGATTTGGTTCTTTGTAGGCTTGAACGTTTCTATTAGTCTCTGGATCATCACTTCAGTGTCTTTAAATCTTAGTTGGACTCCGCTTTTACGCCTGTTTTAAAACGTGCAGTGAAAAAATGCTCTTTGTTGTTCCTGTTTTCTGTTCAAAAGGGCCGGTTTTAAGTTCACTCATTGATGTAACTACGTACCATATAATCCATGTCTCAATTCAGTTAGAAAAGATTTGGTAGTGTAGATCAAATATACTTGGTAGTGTGGATCAAATATACTTGGTAGTGTTGTTCGTGTAATAGACATGGTCGCTTTGAAAAATATTGTCCTCGCCAATAGTTGTAATGATAAGAGGAATTCACGTATTTTGTTTTGAGTGGTTTTATTGCTTGTAACTAAACTCTAGTCTCCTCTTTTATTCCTCCCCGTTATAATAGGAGCGGCTATTCTTCTTTATTACTATTTTCACTATATAACTCTCGGCCCGCCTATTTGAGTACTCTCGACTGCTTGCTGGATAGCAGTCGTGTTTGCTATTTAGATGTTAATTTACTTACTTCCCATTTCTAGACAATGCATGGTGAAGCATTGGTATGCGCCTTGGCTACTGAATCAAATATGACTTTCGTATACAGCTTCAAACTGTGTGACCATCAGGGATTGGCTCCTCCTATACTGACGAGTACAGGTTTAACATGAAACACATGTGTATATGGGTTTATTTTGGAAATAATATTTATTTATGAATAATTATTCAAAGCTATCGCAAGATAGAGCACTGTAAGTTGACAACAAGCTGCAAATAATTGGACATAATTTGCTATTGATATAACACACTACCGTCAATGATTGACTGTGGACCTGTGAGACTCACAATATGAAGGAAGTTACATGCGGAGTCAGCGGTTGTAGACGAATTAGAGAAGGTGATGCTTGAACGAGGTCTAATAATGGAAATGATAATCGACAATGGCACCGTTTTTCGCTCAGAACTTCTCCAGATGGAAGATAAGAAAATATTGCAGGGCAGCTTATAAATCCCGAGGGGAATGGATTAGCGGAGCGACGTCATCGGACAGTAAAATAAATTGCTGAGAGACGGTGAAAGCAGTAGCTGAGAGAGGATGATATCACCCGAAGAGGTCACATGCTTGTACAACATGCCACCAAAGGTTGGACAGAGAGAGAGTAGATCAATATTTAATTATAAATAGAAGCACCCAAGAGATACATCCCCAGAAATCGATGAGAAAGGGCCATCCAGAATTTTAATAGAAGAGGTTTGGATGAAACCACCGAATGCACGGTGTATGACGCAATGGGGAAGAGGAGTAATTACTGGAGTGCAATACCCTAACAACTAGAGCATCGATGGGATGTCACGGCATCTTTTAGATTTAAGCACGTGGTCCATGTAAACGATGGAGATGTAAGCGCCGAACATGGAGGCAATGAAGGTGAGGCGGTGGCAATGTAAAGACCGCAGAGATAACATAATGTCCTATCTGGGCACGAGACTATGTGATGTGAAATGAACTTTTGATGATCGTGTGGTCAAAAATATAAATGAGGATTAAATGTTGCCTACTGTAACAATGGAGCGAAAATTAAGGGTAACAAGTTTTGAAGTGTGTAGACGGTTTCGCATGTTGGGCACTAGATTTGCAGTGGAAAAAAGAACTTGTGCTCGTAGTTTGATCTTTTTATAGGTGGTATTCATTTGCATATGAGGAGAACAACTTCTTTAAGAAAGCCGAATTGGGAAAGACAGGCAGTTGATTTTTTGACAGCTCATAGAGACCATTGGAGTTGAGATTTGTCGTTGTTCTTTGTTGTTGAAGAGCAGTTCCTTTAATTTCATTACAGGAGTACATACTGCTAAATATTAAGATTGCCTTTTGTAATTGAAATTCAATCCCTTCGGAAATCATTTTGATCTATATATATATATATATATATATATATATATATATATATATATATATATATATATATGTATATATATATATAATTTAATATTTATTTATGATAATTATTATATAAGCCCCTTTAAGCAAATGAAAGTTGAACACTGTTAGGAGATATTAAATAATAGGCATTTACTTAAGCATCTTCTTCTTTCGTGTGAATCAGATGATTCTGGTGTTGGCATTAGTTCCACGGTATTTTTCTAGATAGAAATCTTTCTGGGCAGACATCGGTACTTACGGGAAGGACTACGAGAAGGTTGCCAACATCCTTATGTGAAAGTGGTACTGTGGAACCGACTGGATTCGAACTTGGAACACCCAGTTCTTCAGTCTGTGTCGATATCCACTTAACCACCGTCACCTCCCAAATTAAGCTACAAAGCGAGGCTACGATTAAGTTCGTTGAGTTCTATAGATTGTCTTGATGCTTATAGCCCACAGCAATTAGCATGAATATAACTAAATTTCTCCATATCACGTTATAATCTCTTATGGCCTGGGAATAGAGCGGAAGCGTGCGTAGTCAAAAGTGACTCTGCGACTTGTGCCCCTCTGAAATTATCACCGTCTACACTGATGAGATCATAAGCTCGAAACGTCTGCGGGTAAATTCAATTTAATATAGATTTATGAATATTCGAAATACAAACTGTCAGATATTGTTGTCTTTTAATCTTTTTTTTTCTTTTGAGTTAAGATAATGTGCAATTCGATAATTTATCAATTGACAATTAATCTGTGAGTTTTGCTTTGTTTATTGTGGAAATTTAAATATTTGGATATTGTTGTTAATTTGCTTTTCTGAGTACGTACGAAAATTATTCGCTGAAGATGATTCGATGTTTTGAAAAAAATGATTCATTGTATAGCTTAAGATAAACATTGCTTTGTAATAGCTGTAAAAAATGACACTAAATTTGTGTACACTCTTTATTTGGAACGTCAAAAATACGTATACATACTTAGCTCTGTCTCAGTGAATATTGAGCTACCCGTGTTTGGGTGATCTTAGTGGTTAACTCAAAGAGAGTTTTCTATCTAAATTTGAATGTGTACACGCATACGTATATGCATATGCATATATATATATATATATATATATATATATATATATATATATATATATATATATATATATATATGCATATATATATATATATATATATATATATATATATTTATTCATCAACTTTTCGTCTTTATTATAGATTTCCTCAGGATGAAGAAAAAGGCAGAACAAATCAGTTATACAGTTATTAATTTTGAATTGCTAGAAATTGTCCAAGTTCCGGCATGGCTGTGGATAAGAAAAAGCAAAAAATGAAAACCGTAATTTAGACTAGTCCGTTATCAGCAGTGCTTTTTTCTATATTTTTCGTTATATATATATATATATATATATATATATATATATATATATATATATATATATGAACTTTTACCTATAATCGGAGTCAATTTAAATACAGTCCGACACAACGCCTTACTCGTGTGGCATCTAGTGAGGATCCAAAACCTAAATAAACAACAGACCAAAAGATGTAATTGCTAACTCGCAATTCTCGAAATATTTGTATGAAGGTGTGGAGCATTCACTTCCTCAATAAACATTAACACAACCCTATGCACCCACTCAAATGACACATGCGAAAACCAACAAGAAAGATGTGTTTATATTGAGGAATAAATATTTATAAATATTTGTTTGACTCCTGACTCGGCAAAATGTTTCGAATTTAGTAGTTGGTATCTTTGATTCAGCTCTCTCTCACACACGCACAGACACACGCACGCACACACACACACACACACACACACACACACACACACATAATTGTAAGTAAATTTATCATCCATTTTAATCAAATTTTAGAATGGAAGATTGGTATAAGTCAAGTTTATGCGCATTTTGACACATTTATTCAATTTGTTTTTTGTTTTTTTTCAACATAGTTCACCCCAAACAAGGCAGGCCGCCACTGTAGAAGTAAGGGGCTACTGAGAAAAAAGAAAAGGGAGAAGGGGGGTGAACCTAAATTAGGATCTGCGCAGCGAGATGTCTGTTTACATTAGTTTTAAATTTCTGCATGTCAGTACTGTCGGGGAAACAGGGAGGGAGTTCCAGAGGCCAGCAACACGAGAAAAGAAGCTATTTGAGTAGAAAGCTCTCCGGCATCTTAGGACCTTCACAGTGAATGGATGGGATTTAGTTGATTGTCGAGTTGGTCTAGTGAATTTACGTCGAGGGGGCATCAGAGTAGCCAGTTCATCGAAGCATAATCCATTGAAGTATTTGTACAACAAGCACAAGGATGCTACATTGCGGCGATGGGACAGGTGCTGGAACTTGGTTGACAGTGAGTGACCTATTAGGTTGGCGACTCTTTTTTTGGACCTTGTCAAGGAGGGAGAGACTAGTAGATAATGCACCAGCCTAGATGTGGAAACAATACTCCATGCATGGGCGGATGATGGCTTTGTAGAGATACAAGATAATGTCAGGTGTGAGGAGTTTACTAGCACAGTAGAGGGAGCCCACCTTCTTTGCGGTAGCCTTGGCTATGTGTTCAATGTATTTGTTCCAATTCATGTTACCTGTTAAGGTTAAGCCGAGGAATTTGAATCATGAACTCTCAGGTAGGATGTTATTTGCCATCACAATCGATGGTTGTAGAGGTTTCTTGTAGTTATTGAAGGAAAGGGGCTTTGTCTTTGCGACATTAAAAGTTTCCAACCATTTACGACCCCAATCCACTATAGACTGGGGGCCATTTTCTAAGGATTCAGCCATTGCCTCGGATATGATCGCGTCTGTTTTGCCAACATGGCGAAAGTACAGCGTGGTGTCGTCAGCAAATAAACCAATCTCAGACTCTATGTCATCAGGGAGATCGTGTATATAGATCAGGAACAATAAAGGTCCAAGGATAGATCCCTGGAGTACACCAGCATTTATATTATGTTGGTTAGATGAACGGCCATCGAGGACAGCCTGGATTTTTCTTTTGGTTAGGAAGGATCTAATTATATTAAGTAATTTCCCAGTAATACCGTATGAGCGTATTTCCAGGAGAAGCCCTTAATGCCATACCTTGTCAAAGGCCTTGGATATATCAAGCGCTACTGCCCTAGCTTCACCTGCCTTGTCGAGTGTATGATACATGCCTTCAGAGATGACCGTTAGGATGTCTGCAGTAGATCGTGCTTGTCTAAATCCATACTGGCGGTCAGAAAGAAGTTTAGCATTAACTAAGTGCCGTACTATCGCTAGATTGATTAAGGATTCAAAGATTTTAGCAAAGATCGGCAGTAGACTGATTGGGCGGTAGTTCTGAGGATCGGTTCTATTCCCAGAATTCTTGTAGACTGGTACCACAGAGGCAATTTTCCAGCTATCGGGGCAAGGCAAGAAAATAATCAGTTCTTTTGCAACCATGTATGCTTCTCGTCAGAAAGTCACATTAAGAAAAATGCCTTCCCCCCATTTATAGGTACAAATAAGTCAAGAAAAACACTAACATATTAAAAAGAAATTAAAATTCATATAGATAGCCCAACGCGAATTTTCGTAATCGAATCTGAATTAAATCATATATATATATATATATATATATATATATATATATATATATATATATATATTGAAATTTGTGTAATTATGCAGCATTCCTTCTCTTTTACATGTTTGGTTAAACAGGAGCGCCAGCTTCTGTTTATTTATTTTTTATTCGTTTTTTCGATTCATCGCACGACTGATTTGGTATTGTCGTCCATGTTGTATTAAAAAATCGCCATATTTTCGCGAACGTTTTCGACCGATGTCGGTCATCTTCGCGCGGATGAATGAGTATGCAAAATAAAAAAAAATGGTGAATTTATTAAGAAGACGCTTTTAAAAAACACTTTAATACCGCTTCAACAACACTTCAGCATACTTTCGCCCCCTTCATAACGAACATGGTTGATACTGGGTTTATTTACTTGAATAAACAACGCTTCCATTATGGGGAGACGAATACTGTAATGTGAAATCGTAAGAATGGCCGTGTTCTTAGTTAAAATATTCCTGAATTCATTTTTGGGGATGCTATGTGTTATCAGGTGTTGGTAAATGGAACTTTGAGGGGAGGCGAGATGGCAATTTAGTCGACGTGATATGCTAGTTCTAGTCATGCCAATATACGTGTTGTTTGCAGAGACACATTCTCTGATAGGGCATTTAAACACGTATATGGCATTACTAGTTTTTAGTAAGCTATTGTCGGCCGGGTTATTTTTTATTAATAAATTTGTGGTTTAAGATTTCTTGTAATAAATAATACATCTAATTTTAAAGTCATTATCTACGGGGGATATATGTTTGTGTATAAAAAATTTTCATCAACTTTATAGTTGAGGTGCATTTGGTTGCAATAAAACAAGTTAATATTATTATTATTAATATTGTTGTTGTTAGAGTTTTTATTTATGGCGGTTAGGGGGCGTTTTATTTGTTGATCAACTATATAGTTAGGAAAGTTTTATTTTGCATACTCATTCATCCGCCCGAAGATGACCGACGTCGGTCGAAATCGTTCGCGAAAATATGGCGATTTTTTATACAACATGGACGACAATACCAAATCAGTCGTGCGACTAATCGAAAAAACGAATCAAAAAATAAATAAACAGAAGCTGGCGCTGCTGTTTAACCAAACATGTAATATATATATATATATATATATATATATATATATATATATATATATATATATATATATATATATATATATATATATCCAAGCAAGCGTTTTTGAACGTCACGGTACTTTCGCGTTTGTAAATATTCTTCGTGAGGTTCTCAAACTATCGAGCAATCCTTCTGGTTTAAAGTGGTGGTCTGTAGAGTATTTCGCCGATTGTTCTTAATTCCGCCATTTTTTCGAGCGCTTTCGACCTTCTTAGTCGTCTTCAGTAGTAGTTTGTTTTTTTTAAAATAAGAAGAATTTAGTTAAAGCTTTATAGGTGTCGTTAAGGGCGAATAAAAGAAAAGAGAGGGTGTTTCGTTGAGTTGATTATTATTATATTATATTTTTTTCCTATCTGTTTGTTTGTGTATTTGGTTTTATTATTTATTTATTAATTTTATTAATTCTTATTATTACTATTATTTATTTATTATTATTTATTATAATTATTACTATTATTACTATTATTTATTTATTTATTTATTTTTTATTACTTTATTTTCATTTAATTGTGGAATACATATACTAACATATTAAAAGTATTCCATAATTTAATGAAAAAAAAATAATAAAATAAATAATAGTAATAATAGTAATAATAAGAATAAATAATAATAAATAAATAAATAATAGTAATAATAAGAATTAATAACATTAATAAATAATAAAACCAAATACACAAACAAACAGATAGAATAAAATATAATATAATAATAATAATCAACTTAACGACACTTATAAAACATTAACTCAAGTCTTCTTATTTAAAAAAAACTACTCCTGAAGACGACTACGAAGGTCGAAAGCGCTCGAAAAAATGGCCGAATTAAGAACAATCGGCGAAATACTCTACGGACTGCCGCCTGAAACCAAAATGATAGCTTGACGGTTTGAGAACCTGACGAAGAAGATTTACACACGCGAAAGTTCCGTGACGTTTAACAACGCTTCCTTGGATATTGACTTGCTACCTATATATATATATATATATATATATATATATATATATATATATATAAATTATTAATTTATATATATATATATATAAATTATTAATTTAAAAACTATATGTTACATATTTCATGACGTACCGCAGTTTCATCGGAATGGACTGACCTTTTATCCTTTAAAGGGCCGTTATAGTCCATTCAAATCATCAGCGACTCACGAAATGAAAACAAGAATGTTGTTTTCGTTTCATGAGTCACTGACATTACGGTACATCTCTGAAATATGTAATTTATTGTTTTTAAATAAACAATTTGCATTTTAGCTGCCACCTTTTACGATCGAACGCTTTATTGATTTCTTTTCAACATACCTTGACGTACTATATATATATATATACATATATATATATATATATATATATATATATATATATATATATATATATATATATATATATATATATATATATATATATATATATATATTATTCGTTACCAAACAAAGCCAAAATATTAATGCATCTCAATATAAAATAACCGACCATTGAGATTCATTATCACTTACAATGAGTAATATTTATTTATTTTAAAGCGCGCATAAAAAATAAAGAAAAATGTACAATATATTTTTTAAATAATTTTTTTTTTAATATTGTGTCATTATCGACCATTTATTTATATCCGGATTGCATCCTTATTCTTTCTCTCTCAGTTAAAAGAGAAAAATGGAATTCAAGGAAAAATATTAAAGTTTGTTAAATTATTCGGTACTGATACAAAATCCGACCCAATTTCCGCCAACTTTGCGTCAGTAGCTTCCGGCCATTACGTAAGCAGCCGAGAAAAGCCGACGCGAAGACTGACAGACGATAAAAGAAAAACGCTGCTTTTCTATAAAAAGTTTAAGTAAATACATCACCGTAACTCATTTGAGCGGTAGTACCTGTCTTTTGGTTGAATAAGATTTATCTCGGTCGCGACACTAAACTGCCTCGTACACCCTTGGTAAAGGTGTTCGCCTCTGCCCAACCTTAGATCAATTTTTCTCTACCTATTCTAGCAACTTTATTCTGCCTGTCCAATTTCCGAACCCTATCAACTACTCAAGCTACTCCCCCAAACCTTTCAGTCACACAAAACTGCATCTACTAATAAAGCCATTTTTTTTGTAGTAGCTGCCACGGTCCCATCTATAGATTAAATAGAAACTGATATTTTTAAAATATACCTCTACAAAACAAATTAATTTACAAACCAATCGTATGCATTGTTGACATAGCGCAAAACCACCAACCACTAACTAACTTTAAAATAACCAAACACTGTCCGAAAGACATGTATTTAGCTAGTATTCTAAATTTCTATATTTGCATGCACATATTACGCACTAAGATATTATGTAAGTTTCAGTGAAGGTCGTATTCAATATATATACATATATATATAGCCAATACGTCGAAATTTGAGTTAAAACATGACTCGTGTTCCGTAGTTCGAGTCCAGCGACCGGTGTGAATAATTTTCTCTACACTGACGATTCTCGAAAGGATAAAACGTATACGTATGTAGATAGAAACAAATATTTATATTTATTTATCGGCACCAAAATCTAGGCTGCGTTCTGTAGGGAGTAGTATTAACACAGCCGTTATCATGGTTTCAATGGTATGTTCATTTTTATAGTAGAACACTTTGACGACAGCTGCCTATAAATAGGATTAATCTCTTGGTTGTTAATGGCAACCGTGTGGGCTAAGACGTCGGAATTTTAGTTTGAAACATGACTCATAGTCTTTCCTACACTAACGATTCCTGAAAGGATGAAACGTGTACGTATATATATATATATATATATATATATATATTTATATATATATATGTGTGTGTGTGTGTGTGTGTGTGTGTGTGTGTGTGTGTGTGTGTGTGTGTATGTGTGTGTGTGTGTGAGTGTTAAGTTTAATTCTTGGAGCGTAAACAAATAATCTTGTAATAAAGTTTACCTATAATATATATATATATATATATATATATATATATATATATATATATATATATATATATATATATATATTTACCGTCGGAATCTTTTTATATATTTGTACTTCCTTCTTCATTTTCTTTGTTTTTACCCAATGGTATTTTCTTCTTCTTCTTCTTCTTCTTCTTCTTCTTCTTCTTTTTCTCCTTCTTCAATTACAATTACAGTTGTGATAACACTTCGTAACGTCTTCTCTCTGCCCTTCTGCTTCTTCTCGACCAGTTTTGTACCCAGAAGACCGAGCAAACCCCCAGAATAATTCCCAGAAGCTACACTCCTTGTCCGCCACGAAACACCTCGGTTCCTCCCCAGATTAGATATCATCTATAATTCTATCAGAATTTTAATATTGGATGATATAATGTATTACAATGAATTTTAATATTGGATGATATAATGTATTACAATGAATTTTAATATTGGATGATATAATGTATTACAATGAATGTTAATATTGGATAATATAATGTATTACAATGAATTTTAATATTGGATGATATAATGTATTACAATGAATTTTAATATTGGATTATATAATGTATTAAAATGAATTTAAATATTGGATTATATAATGTATTACAATGAATTTTAATATTGAATGATATATGTATTACAATGAATTTTAATATTGGATGATATAATGTATTACAATGAAATTTAATATTGGATTATATAATGTATTACAATGAATTTTAATATTGGATGATATAATGTATTACAATGAATTTTAATATTGGATGATATAATGTATTACAATGAATGTTAATATTAGATAATATAATGTATTACAATGAATTTTAATATTGGATGATATAATGTATTACAATGAATTTTAATATTGGATGATATAATGTATTACAATGAATTTTAATATCGGATGATATAATGTATTACAATGAATTTTAATATTGGATGATATAATGTATTACAATGAATTTTAATATTGGATTATATAATGTATTACAATGAATTTTAACATTGGATTATATAATGTATTACAATGAATTTTAATATTGGATGATATAATGTATTACAATGAATTTTAATATTGGATGATATAATGTATTACAATGAATTTTAATATTGGATTATATAATGTATTATAATGAATTTTAATATTGAATGATATAATGTATTACAATGAATTTTAATACTGGATGATATAATGTATTACAATGAATTTTAATATTGAATGATATAATGTATTACAACGAATTTTAATATCGGATGATATAATGTATTACAATTAATTTTAATATTGGATGATATAATGTATAACAATGAATTTTAATATTGGATGATATAATGTATTACAATGAATTTTAATATTGGATGATATAATGTATTACAATGAATTTTAATATTGGATGATATAATGTATTACAATGAATGTTAATATTGGATGATATAATGTATTACAATGAATTTTAATATTGAATGATATAATGTATTACAATGAATTTTAATACTGGATGATATAATGTATTACAATGAATTTTAATATTGGATGATATAATGTATTACAATGAATTTTAATATTGGATGATATAATGTATTACAATGAATGTTAATATTGAATGATATAATGTATAATAATGAATTTTAATATTCGATGATATAATGTATTACAATGAATTTTAATATTGGATGATAAAATGTATTACAATGAATTTTTATATTGGATGATATAATGTATTACAATGAATTTTAATATTGGATGATATAATGTATTACAATGAATTTTAATATTCGATGATATAATTATTACAATGAATTTTAATATTGGATGATATAATGTATTACAATGAATTTTAATATTGGATGGTATAATGTATTACAATGAATTTTAATATTGAATGATATAATGTATTACAATGAATTTTAATATTAGATGATATAATGTATTACAATGAATTTTAATACTGGATGATATCATGTATTACAATGAATTTTAATATTGGATGATATAATGTATTACAATGAATTTTAATACGGGATGATATCATGTATTACAATGAATTTTAATATTGAATGATATAATGTATTACAATGAATTTTAATATTCGATGATATAATGTATTACAATGAATTTTAATATTGGATGATATAATGTATTATAATGAATTTTAATATTCGATGATATAATGTATTATAATGAATTTTAATATTCGATTATATAATGTATTACAATGAATTTTAATATTGAATGATATAATGTATTACAATGAATTTTAATATTCGATGATATAATGTATTACAATGAATTTTAATATTGGATGATATAATGTATTACAATGAATTTTAATATTGAATGATATAATGTATTATAATGAATTTTAATATTCGATGATATAATGTATTACAATGAATTTTAATATTCGATGATATAATGTATTACAATGAATTTTAATATTCGATGATATAATGTATTACAATGAATTTTAATATTCGATGATATAATGTATTACAATGACCCAATAGTAAAAAGGGATTCTGGTTTACCACATATTTGGTAAAGGCAATTCGATTATGAAGATTTTTCATGTCTGCTACCTTATTTCATAAAGAATAATATACGTCCCAAGACGGTTAAAATTCATTCTCTGAACAGAACAGTTTTGAACTACATGATGTCTCCTTACGAAGAGTAAATTCAAGATATAATGATACTAAACCTTATGTCTAGAATCCTTATTCTAATATTGATAAAAATCCACTATACAACTTTGCTTCGTGTAAAATCTCTAAAATGTAAGGAGTCTCAAGAAAAAATTGAAATTCAGGGAATTTTTCTTAATTGGTGCCTGATGACTATGGATCAAATTTAATGTAAATCTGAAATATTTGAATTTTCAGATGTCCATATTATACCATTGAACACCATTTTAAATACTCGACAGAAAGTGAAATTTGGGGAATATTTATTAATTAATGTCGAATACCTATTGTAAAAGTTTTAAAAAATCGTAAGTATTTGAATTGTCATGAATGGATACCACCCCACTTTTTATCCCCTTTTCATGAAACGACCCCTTATATCTAGCAGCTGTGTTCCAAACATTTATTAATATCGGTTAATTAGTTTAGGGGTGAATCCTGTACATTTATATTAATAGAGATGTGGATAATTAACTAATACAAGAACGACGAAACTTTTGATCTAACGACTAATGAAACATCAAAGAGTCAAGGAAATTACTTCTTGACACCAATAAATAGAGGTTATACGTAAAAGATTAATTAGGGAAATCTCCACATTAATTATAGTCGCTTCCCGGTCGTGCTTAAGTGTACTTTCTAATGGGATTTCCTTTCTATATCGTTCAGAATAAACACTATTTAATCCTTAGTCTCTAACCCTAAAATACCACTCAAGACCGCCATTTTAAACAGTACGATCTTCAGACATGTTTGACACCTCGTATAAGACATACTCATTAAAAACTCTTTATATTTATTAGATTGAGACAAGTTAGTAGGGTTTCGAATCTGAGTGTGTAAACACTTGCCACGTCTTAATAAACACTTGCCATGTCTAGCAACACCGAAGAGCTATGAAACGGTGAAACATCTGCTTGTGAATGGCTATATGTATAACAATAAAAAATAATTGAAAATCTGCTATGTTAACACATCATACCAAAGTTTTCAAGCTGATGAACCTGCAATTATTTAATGACACACCAGATTTGCTTTCGAAATGTTGCCGTCTGGTGTTGAAAACAGGGTCTGCTCTTACTAGTCCCTTGACTGAAAAAAAGTTCGGGTTGTTAGATTTTTTTTTTAATTAATACGAAGACCAGAAGTTGGACAGTACAAAATAAATATTAGTATATTTGCTAAGAATTTTACTTCAAAAATGCAAGTGATAACGCAAAAAATGATGAAAATTAAAATATAATATTTATTAAAAGTAGAAATATTTATTAAAGTCAAAATATAGATGAAAATATCTAAATGATATTGTAATCGTTTTATGTTGACCGAAGTATGAAGGCAGATAGAAGAAATAATCGAAAAAAATCGGTTGAAATTGCATTTATTTTTCTGACAAAGAAAACAGATTGATAATTTTCGAAAACGATTGGCTAATTAATATAGAAGCGGGAGTTGTAAGAATTTAGCCAAGAACCGGGTGTCCAATTAGAAGTTTACTATGAGAGAACACATAGACCGGTCAGTCAAGAGTATAAATAAATTAATATCTGGGTCAAGTGTACGTACATAACATCTGAAGAAAATAGAAGTTAATTTTGCATATGACTACAGTTTAGGATTCCTACACACACACACACACACAGACACACAGACACAGACACACACACACACACACACATATATATATATATATATATATATATATATATATATATATATATATATACATATATATATATATACATGGTAATATGAATTATTAAAAAATAATAATGAGCAATGAGACCGCCATAGAATGCATTTGAATCTTATTAACTTTTTTTCCCAATTTAATTTTCAAATAAAGATATATTAAATACCTTTTCTTTTCTTTTTTTTTTCATCTCGTTTTTGGTGTTATCAATTCGGTGTTGTTGAAACGAATATGGGATGAGGGTCCCTTTAGTCAAGAACGCAGCACGTGGCGGTGCAAATTTCCGATTACAAGAGTAGTTTTAATAACTTTTTGTTCAATTTAATTTTCGAAGATATACTTCATCATCAGAATTTCAAATAAAGATATATTAAAATACCTTTTTTTTTTCTTTGTTTTTTCTTATATCGTTTTTTTTGGGGGGGGTGTTTTCAATTCGTCTGTTGTGTAAGCGAATGTGGGATAAGTGTCCCTTTAGTCACGCACGCAGCACGTGTTCTTGTTTAGAAAGCATTGTTTATATGGTAATATGAATTATAAAAAAATAATAATGAGCAATGAGAACGCCAGTGATGGGGAGCACATATAAGAAAAAAGGTGTAGGTGGGGGAAAGAACGGTGAATTCTTTTTTTTTTTTCTTCAGAGAATAGCATTTTACATATCCGAGGAATTTATGACTATGAAGAAAAGCGCTGTACGATGATCCTCGCGTCTCATTATACAAGAGTTGGAAAGGCAAACTACTCACTGTCAAGGCCTAATAAACCCCATAACAAAGTCAAACACTCAGTTGAGTCTGGTTCTTCTCGGGAACAGTACCACAACGCGCTGCATGAAGTTCCGCGTATCATGAACATCAAGTTCTCTAAAACTGTGATGATCTTTGGCTGCGTTTTCAGCTAGGCCACGCCAGGCCGTCCCACATCTTGGAAAAAACGTCTGTGAATAAATTCAGATCACTATGTTGAGGTTCTTCGCACTTGTACAGCGCCGGATGAAAAAGCCATACGTGGTGCAACAAAACTCGACTTCGTGTCACACCTCCGAAAAAACACAGAAGTGACTGTCTGAGAACTTACACGACTTCACCAGTCCAAACATCTGTCAACCCCCTCAATTCGTCTGATTGAAACCTCATGGTCTATTATGCATAGTGTGCGGTTGGGAAAGACACCAACCGCACCGCCTGCAACACCAAGGACGAGCTGATTGCCAGGATCAAACAGGTGTTCATGCGTTCATCTGAAATTCAACAGTAGAGACAGCGTGCTCCAAGTTCAGGTCCAGCCTGGAGGCGTAATCAAGGCTCATAGCGACTTTTTCGAGTGGGTTGTATTTGACAAAATATCCTATAAGAGATTATTTTTGTATTCTTAAAATATATCAATTATTGTCCAAGATATGATGTTTCCAAAAGTGCAAAATTAGTCTCGAACACTGTATATATATATATATATATATATATATATATATATATATATATATATATATATATATAGAGAGAGAGAGAGAGAGAGAGAGAGAGAGAGAGAGAAGAAAAAAGAGTGATAAATATGCGACGATTGTCCAAATTTATTTCAAATTTCAATTGTTCAATGCAAGGTGCATTCAGTAATAAACTAGTGTTTATTATTCTTTCCTTAAGCCAAGGCTTTTCAAAGATCGAAATCTTATCATCAGAGGAGAAATACAGATGGATAAGTTGGCTTTCGAAAAAACCAAAGTTCAAATATTTGCTCTTAGCTGCCTGAAATGTTAGAAGCTCACTCATTTGATTTCTATTTTTAGAATCAACAATTTCTATACCCACTTCCCACTTAACATTAATCCCACCCCCCAAAACCTACATCCTACCGCTCGCCCACACCCTTAACCTACCTGTCACTTTAACTACATCCCCATACCAACCCTTCCTCCTTTTCCTTTTCCCCCAATTCACAAAGCGGCTTTTTAAACATCCCGTACCTCATAACCCCCCCCCCTAACCCCATATCTTTAACAATTTTGCCTTTTTATCTCATTCGGATTTAAACCTTGAATGAGATTCTTCTGTTTTACTTGGCCCTGGAAGTACATTAAAAAAATGGCCTGTTTTCCTCTTCTCAACCTCCTTTAAGTGCATCTGGACTTACCTACATTTTGAGCACTTTCTTCAATCTGCTCCCACGCAAAGAGTTTTTCTTCATATTCTACAATTTCACCGGACTTCTTTTCAACGGAAATTTACCACCCGGACAATTTGCATATCTTTTTCACGGAACTTTTCTTTTCATTCAATACGTTTATTTAACAAAAATTATTTTAATAATTTTTAATAATATTTTTCATATTTTTCAAATATTTGAACTTTGGTTTTTTCGAAAGCCAACTTATCCATCTGTATTTCTCCTCTGATGATAAGATATCGATCTTTGAAAAGCCTTGGCTTAAGGAAAGAATAATAAACACTAGTTTATTACTGAATGCACCTTGCATTGAACAATTGAAATTTGAAATAAATTTGGACAATCGTCGCATATTTATCACTCTTTTTTCTTCTATCTCTACTATTGCTCTATCTCGTATATTGAGCTAATCCTTTTCACAATAGGTTCCATCTACTAAAAGTTTTCACTTTGGTTTATTTTGATCCTACTATATATATATATATATATATATATATATATATATATATATATATATATATATGTGTGTGTGTGTGTGTGTGTGTGTGTGTGTGTATACACAGGCACATGTTTAGTCGTCTCTCCAACTCATCAGCGTAGCGAGATTTGAAACCCAGATCTCAGTTGTTGGCGACTGCTGCTCCACCGACTGAGCTATCAAATCTGAAATATATAACGACAGAAATTATATTGTATTTAAATGGGACTACTCATTTGTTATTTACATTTTTACGATAATGATAACCGAAAGTACTCAATTCTTTTTACAAAAGAGTATTGCCTTCACGCTAAGTGGAAAACATCATTTCCTTATGGATAAATACATGTGACCCTTATCCGGTTGTGGGTTAAGCATTCTAATAAGTAAAATCGCCAGTTATCATTCGTAATAATGCAAAGCTCTTCGGAAATAAATAGAGCACTCTCGGCAGTTGATATTTTTTATAAACATTCGTTTGACTTGTCATGGTGACTTAGCAGATGAAAGCTCAGACTTTCGAAAAAAAAACGACCGAGTCTCGATCTCAGCTTGAAGCACTTGCCTCTCTAGCCACGCTGAAAAGCTGTAATACAACGAAACAGTCTGTCTGTAGATAACTATATATATATATATATATATATATATATATATATATATATATATATTCATGTGCACGTATGAGTTATTCATATTCGTGTGCACGGAATGAAACAAATATCTATTTAACTGTACTTTAAACCCTTTATATTACTTAAGTTATTTTTATTGGTTCTTTATAATTCTCAGGTTTCATCATCATCATCATCATCATCATCATCATCATCACCATCATCATCATTACCAGCAGCATCACCAGCAGCAGCAGCAGCAGCAGCAGCATAACCAGCAGTAGTGTTTTCCCTATTTATTTTATTTTCTCTTTTGTTTCCTATTTCCATCGTTCGTTTTCATACATAAAAACCATTATCGTCATATTTATGTCCATAAGTTATATCATCATCATTATTATCATCTAAAAATAACTATTATCACCGTCATCATTCCTACACGCTTCTTCCTCTTTTTCTTGTTGCACTTTGTCTTCTGTCCCCTCTTCTTCTTTCCATCTACTTTACTCCCCTCCCCATCATTTTCAACTCATCTCTTCATTATACTCTTTGGGTTTTCTTTAAATAGTCTCTCTCCTCTCCTCCCCTTCGTCCCCTTTTTGTAATAAGTTTATCTCGCCTTTTCTCCTATATTTCCTTCTCTACGTATACCCCAATTCCAAATATCATTATTTACGCTCAATAAGTTCTGAATTTATTTCATTCTCGCACGAAGTTTACAAAAAAATAATTCGAAGTTACAGACATTCCGCTTTTACTTAGCCGGATCAAGTTTCTGAAAGGACGGCTGCTTCGTGTGCACTTTTTCCCACCCTCTCTTTCGAATAGCATCGTTATCAACTTCACTTCCGGAAATATGTAAAGAAAAGAATGAAAAAAAAAAAAATAGCAAGCCAAGTAACTTGTCCGTAAAAACAAGAACTAACCATTCTTATTTCTAGTCAGGACAGAAGAAATCTTAACTTTTTTTTTCCTTTTTGTTATATTACTGCTTTTAGCACCAGCAAGTAATTATGTATCCTCCCATTAAAAAGAAAGAACGCCCAATAAACTCTATATAAACATCTCATTCGCACAAAAAACGAAAAGCAGAAAGTAAGAAAAAACAATTCTTTAAAGTCCGAAGACGTCGACGCACAGATAAAAATGCTAACGGAAAAAAATGTTCGATCTGTGTTTTTTTTTTTGCTATTGACAAATAATATACATGAATTCTATAACAAGCTGAGATATGCTTTGAGATGATTTTGAAAATTCATTTGTTCAGTCAGCGGTGTGAGGGTTGCGTTTGGAGCTATGTTGTGTCATATAGGCAAACGCAGATAGGGGTATGCCCTGCAATGGTTGTGTGAGGGTCGCTATGGAGAGAGGTGTGGATACGCGAGAAGTGTGCGTCGGTACACGTCCTTGAAAAGAGCAGAGTGAAAAAATGTGAGTTAGGCTGACCTTAGAGAGGCCAAAACAAGGTCACCAGACCAGCCATTTATGAGGGACTAAAAATTCCACTGTGGGCCGGGAAAATCAAAAGATTGAATACCTAATATCTTTCTTCCAAAATAAAAAAAGAACCCCGTCCCGTTTCACTTTTTTTGTCGATTTCTTCGGAGTCGTTGCTTAAAATGTTTAATTAACGCCTGAAGATCCTATAGAGTGGGTAAAATAATTATTACGATTGACGTTTTCAGTTTTAGACACGCGTTTTGTTTTAGTCGTTCACTTTTACGTGACAGGATGGAAGTACATATATATATATATATATATATATATATATATATATATATATATATATATTAATTATTTATTACACACAGACATCGATGTTTCATGTTTACGCAATATTCAGTGCAGGCGCGAATTCCGATCACAAATCGCCACTGATCCGCAGTCAAGAGTATTACCCGTTGGCCACCACAAATTAGCTTGGAAGTTAGGAGGAATTTAACTTTGTAAATGCCAAGTCAGCGGGTATTTACAACAAGCAGCGAAGAGTGATCAACAACAACAAATCGTGTTGGATCTCGCAATGAAGCTAGTAGTACTGCTTGTTATTAAACTCTCTCAGAGTGCCCGGCCATAGTAAAGGGGGCTATATAATAATATTTTATAAGTAAATATTAATTATTTACTATTTACGGACATCATACATTTATTATCTACATACATCATACATTATATATATATATGACCTCTTCAAAATTGACCTTTTTCTTCAAACATATGGAAACTGATATTATTCCCATTCTCCAAGGTCTAAATTAGCTAAATATACCAGTTATTGTGATCTTGGACCTTGGCTATGCCTGCCTCAAGAGCCATGTAATTTTATTGTTGACGTTTTTCAAAAACGCTGCAAAATTTGGGATATTATGTCCTTATTTTCATTGTAGCTTTCCAGAGGTTGATGCTATAACATTGAAAGTGGTACCAAATTAATTTTAATGCACAAACATATATATTTTTTATGCTTGGAAAGGATGCCATCATATAATACATAACTTTATCTCAAAAATGTTACTCTTAATGCATGTATATAATTTATTATCACTAAGTATGTTTTATCTCTTCATTTCAGATTGTAAGTTAAAGCTGATTTGTTAAGATTTGTGAACTGCTGACAACATGGCATCTGGAAGACAACTATGCTGTGGGAAAGTGGTCAGCGATACAAGTGAACGGGATGAACCAACTGAAAAGAGAAGAAAGGTGGCAACTCCTGCCACAAGGTCATTCAGTGATGTGTATCTCATTGGGCAACCCAGCTCCAGCATCAGGGGCTCTCAACTTCCTACTAATCGCCAGGTGTTCCAGTATTTCCTGCATTTGAGGAATGATAATCCCAACAGTGACAATAGGTCTTTAGCCCATGATACAGTGGATGTCGTTTTGCCATTCTGGAATATGGCAAGGATTAAAACACTAACTAGACCAAATGCAGTCAACCGTTTCATGATCCCCCATGAAAAGTACAGGAAAATTGTTAAAAACAAGGGAAGAAATAACAAACAAGAGGAAGAGAAACAAGCTAACTTTCTGAAGGACTTAGACAAGTTATTTGATATTGGAGCAAAGGATATTGTGGAGGAGATAAGAAGCAACAGGCTGCTCACAAAGGAGACCAAGGAAGAGGACGTCAATTTCTACTTGGACCAACAGACAACTCGCCTGGCACACATGTCAGGTCATGATAAGGTGTTTGAGAAGAAGTCTAGAGAGAAAAGCTTCCGAGAAGAAAGAGAAGAGAGAATGTTATCATCAGTGACTGCTGCAGCAGCAGAAGTTGGGAAAATTTCAAGTGATGAAGACCCAGAGGACAGTCAAGGCTCTGATACTAGTGAGGGTTCAGAATACACTGAGACAACACCAAGCTGTTCATCAAAACCAAGTACGATAACCTTACACTTTCCACACTCAGTTATGACCAGTGAAGAGATTTGTAGCACTGCAGATCGGTTGTCACTCTCTGACAACCAGACTACAGCCATGGTGTCTGCAGTGTTGAAGGCATAACTTGTGCCAAAGTAACATGAATAACTTCAAGGAAAGTCCGCCAGATTACTGCACACTACACTGGGATGGAAAACTTCTACGGGATGTTCTTGGTGAAAGATACCTAGTGGAAAGTCTTGCAGTGCTCGTCTCTGGTACTCCACAGTATGAAGAAGGGAAGCTGCTTGGTGTGCCCTTCATAGAAAGTTCCACAGGAATCCAACAGTGTAATGCTACATTGGAACTGATAGAAGCATGGGGTCTCACAGACAACATTGTAGGCTTGGTATTTGATACCACAGCAAGCAACAGTGGCATCAACAAGGGTGCAGCGAAGCTTATTGAAGAAAAACTAGGCAAAAAGGTATTCTACTTCGTTTGTCGTCATCACATATCAGAGGTAATAATTGGAAGTGTATGGGAGGCTGTGTTCAGCAAGGTTAAGAGTCCTGACAACCCAATGTTCAGCAATGTGAAAGAGAAGTGGGAGAAATTGGTTAAGGACTGCCCAAGAGTTCTGGGCCTAGTTGAACAAGACTTGAAACAGAAGAAGACAAGCACAATTGCAGTCTTAAGCAATTTCCTTGAGGAAGCAAGTCCGAGGGCAGATTACAGAGAGGTGGCAGAGCTGTGCCTGATCCTGCTTGGTGAGGAACCTCCTCGAGGTATCCACTGGGCCAAGCCAGGTGCCATTCACCAAGCCCGCTGGATGGCCAGGAACATTTACTGTATGAAGATGCTCATGTTTTCCAAGGAACTAAAATACAACACGGACACTATCTTCAAGCTGGAGAGGATGAACAAGTTCCTGACCTTATTCTACACCAGCCACTGGGTGACCACCACATCTGCAGCTGATGCACCTATCCATGACCTCCAGCTTATGAAGAACATGCTGCAATACAAGCAGTATGACTATGAACTGGCAACCTCTGTTCTCAAGAAAATGAACAACCACCGCTGGTATCTGACTCAGGAACTAGTGCCATTCACCTTGTTCAGTTCACATGCCAGCATGACCAAGTCTGCAAAAGAGAAGCTCGCAGTCAAGCTGTCAGAAACAGAGAAACCTGAGAGTTACAGTGTTTCCTGTCATCAATGCAGCTACAGTTCTCACAGACCTGGTAGGGCCAGAGTCTCACTTTCTGTTTGATGCTCTTCGAGTGAAATGTGACTGGCTCACTACTCCTGCTGACACCTGGGAAGACAATGACAGCTACAGGAATGCACAGACTTTTGTGAGGTCAGTGAAAGTGACCAATGATGTGGCTGAGAGAGGTGTGAAACTAATGAGTGACTTTGCAACTCAGATCACAAGTGACCCAGAGCAAAGAAGCTGCTTACTACAAGTTGTGGAGTACCACAGGAAAAAATTTGACAGTTTCAAAAAAGCCACATTGAACAAGTGATAATACATGTATTAGTAACATCCTATCTGACAGTTTCTTATGCAATATATGTGTCAGTGCAGTGCTATAATACTACCAAACTGATTTTTTGTAGTGTCCCAGCTGTTTGTGCATTATAATTAGTTAAAATTTACACAGGTGTTCATGTGTTTTATTGTGCTTACTACCATATGCAAGAAAATTTTTATTAGCTTTCATTTGGTACCACTTTCAATGTTATAGCATCAACCTCTGGAAAGCTACAATGAAAATAAGGACATAATATCCCATATTTTGCAGCGTTTTTGAAAAACGTCAACAATAAAATTACATGGCTCTTGAGGCAGGCATAGCCAAGGTCCAAGATCACAATAACTGGTATATTTAGCTAATTTAGACCTTGGAGAATGGGAATAATATCAGTTTCCATATGTTTGAAGAAAAAGGTCAATTTTGAAGAGGTCTAATATATATATATATATATATATATATATATATATATATATATATATATATATATATATATATATATATATATATATATAATTATATTTTTACCTACAGACGACGTCGTTTCGAACTTTTTGCTCTCTTCGGTGTAGAGAAGTGATAATTTCAGAGGTCATAAGGTGCGAACACAGTTCACAGAGCAACCTTTGGATCTGCACGTTTTCACTCGATCCTTACGGCCATATCAAATTACCACGTAATACGGAGAATTTAAGTTATATTTATGCCTATTACAGTGTAAACATTATGACAGACTAGAGAACCCAATGACCTAACTCGGAGTATTGCTTTGTAGCTAAGTGAATGTCTATATAATATATATCCTAACAATGCTCAACTTTAATTTTTCTTAAAATGGCTTTTAATAATAATATTCATAAATAAATATTAAATTATATTTTTACTTACAGACGACTTCGTTTCCAGCTTTTTGCTCTCTTTAGTGTATATATATATATATATATATATATATATATATATATATATATATATATATATATATATATATATAGTAAGTTATGAAAATATATTTATGGCAATTAAGCTACACAGAGGCTCCCGCGTTTAATCCCCGGGGGAATCTTCAGGCTAACATTAAATATATATATATATATATATATATATATATATATATATATATACTACAAGAATACTTATCCATTGACGAATAACATTAATTCCCCGAAAATATATATATATATATATATATATATATATATATATATATATATATCGTGTATAATTGAGGTGTTTAATTCTGTTCCATTGATGCTGTCTATGTACTTTTAATTTTTCGTGTCAATTACCTGTGTTTAGCATGATATCTGCTATCAATAATATTATTTCGTCTCTGAAACGACCGTACACAATTTGTTATTATAGTATATTTGTGGAACACTGATTGATCATGTAATTGGATTTAAATTAACTTAATTCTTATTTTAATTCAAATAAAAAAATAAAATAGTTACTATTTACAAGGGGACCTGTTTACAGCTTAACTGATTTTTTATGCGCTTCATGAAAAAAAAAAAGACAAACTGTTTCAAACGCTATTACTACTTCTATTACAAAAACTTATCGTATTTTTATTAATTTAAATGTTGTTATGCATTGAATTCATGCGTATATAAGTATGTTATTTATTAAGGCAAATTGTTTATTTTTTAATAACATCTTGCTGCTTATCTTAGTGGATTTACAATTTTATGAAGAAATGGAGTAAACTAAGATTTTAAAAATATTTTTTTAATTTTTCAAAAACAAACATCGGCGGAATTATATAACGCTTCTATTTTTTCAACATTTATTTTTGTTTATTTTTTTAATTCTTCAAAATACTATCGATTAAAGCACTAAAGGTGGTATCTACCATCTAAAATTTGTGTTACTGAATAGTTTTTTTTTTCGAATTCTTCGGAATACTATTAAGCAGCAAATTTTCAGATTATAAAAAAAAATGATCGTTCAATTTATTGCAGTAGAGATAATTAAATTTGAGGTAAAATCATATTTCTAGGGGATTTATTTTAACACTCTCTAAATGTATTGCTTGTTATTGACAATTTTTAAAGAAATCTTTCAGATAAATACATTGATTGAATACCAAATCTTAAGATTATTTTAAAATAAAACCAATCTTTTCTGTTCGATTTCCGAAAAGACATTTGTAAAAACATGTCGAAAATCAAGTAATGGCGTCATTTTATGTTATATTTACGGAGCAAACAAAACCCCTACTAAAAACTAAGCAGTTCCTTTTTGCCTTAAATATTGGTGATTCATCGATAAAATACCTAAAAATAAAAACGATCAGCATTAAAAATGTTAGAAAAGGATGACGTATATGTCGACCATACAAAGTTTTCAGATTATACAAAAAAATCAGATTATGCAAAGATAAATTTAGAAAAACTATCCATTCAATTTTGAGGTTGTTCAGTTTTCTATGTGCACAAAGTCTTTTCAGAATTTTGAACATGACAGATCACGTTACTACTTTAAAAATTTAACAGTACCTTTTTAAATATTTTTTAATAATCAGAGGATTTTAGATATCAAAATCCGAAGTTCTTTCTTAAAAAAAAAGGCAACACAACTTTTTGAGGCTGCTAAATAGTAACTTCATGCCAATCATTTTATGTAAAACTCACATAAACATCAAATATCAAAAGCAAACAGATCGCTTAATGTTAAACTTACATAGAATACTGACTACTATATATATATTTAACAAGTAATTAAAAAAATGTTTTATGATCTGAAATATTAGCACTTAGTCGATAATATTTCGAAGAATTAAAAAAATTACAGCAAAAACACTTGGAATATTTTTTATTTTGTTTTTCATAATTTCATGAAAGTAAATTAATTTTTATTCTATGCATTCATTCATTAAGAGATTTACAGTATGAACTCTTTGCCTCACAAGCGAGTTTCTCGTCTGTGGCCCGAATCCCGCCCTGCCCCCTCCCCCCGCCCCATGTTGTGTTCTTTGAGAACGTAAGACTGCAAGTCGACGAACGGTTATTTGACTCGAGTCGACCACCGGGTACAAATAAAGGTATCATAAATGAAAATTTCAACACAGTTGTAACATGGATAAGTTTATATACGGAACGTCGATACAATTTGCATGAAATTAAATTCTTTCCAGACACTTGTATATTTGACACTAAAACATTCTAAATTCTTCAGTTGAAGTTTGGCACTGAAAATTGTACAAGGTTCTTTTGTCAGAGTTTCAGTTCTAGGCGATCCCGACACGGGATCCAAGTTCAGCGGCATGGGTTCTAATGGCACTGAGAGTGGTGAGGTCTACCCAGATGAGCAGATATCTGTCTTATATAGAAATCGGCTGTAAACTAGCGTTGAGTCACCCGACACGCGGTTTAGTTAATTATTCAGTCTTTTTGTCAGCTACCTTACCTAATTATCATTAAGTATCTTTTTTTTTCGACTTAGCCAATTAAATTGGTCAACGCACTCATCCTCTTAAATTATTCCTACATCGAGCCATCCATTACTCGACTCTTACCATTCCATATTTGAATTAGCCAATAAAATTGTTCAGCGCACTCATCCTCTTAAATTATTCCTAAATTTATCCATCCATTACTAAACTCTTACCATTCAATCTGTGAGTTAGCCAATTACATTAGTAAAGGTACTCATCCTCTTAAATTATTCCTACATTTATCCATCCATTACTACACTCTTACCATTCAATCTTAGATTTAGCCGATTACATTGGTAAACGAACTCATCCTCTTAAATTATTCCTACATTTATCCATCCATTACTCAACTCTTACCATTCAATCTGTGAGTTAGCCAATTACATTGGTAAACGCACTCATCCTCTTAAATTATTCCTACATTTATCCATCCATTACTCGACTCTTACAATTCAATCTTTGATTTAGCCAATTACATTGGTCAGCGCACTCATCCTTTTAAATTATTCTCATATTTATCCATCCATTGCTCGACTCTTACCATTCAATCTTTGAATTAGCAAATTACATTCATAAACGCACTCATCCTCTAAAATTATTCCTACATTTATCCATTCATTACTCGGTTTTTACCATTCAATCTTTGATTTAGCCAATTACATTGGTAAACGAACTCATCCTCTTAAATCATTCTTACATTTATCCATCCATTACCTGGTTCTCACCATTCAATCTTTGATTAAGCCAATTACATTCGTAAACGCACTCATCCTCTTAAATTATTCCTACATTTTCCATCCATTACTCGGTTCTTACCATTCAATCTTAGATTTAGCCAATTACATTGGTCAGCGCACTCATCCTTTTAAATTATTCTCATATTTATTCCTCCATTACTAAACTCTTACCATTCAATCTTTGAATTAGCCAATTACATTGGTAAACGCACTCATCATCTAAAATTATTCTTACATTTATCTATCCATTACTCGGTTCTTACCATTCAATCTTTGATTTAGCCAATTACATTGGTAAACGAACTCATCCTCTTAAATCATTCTTACATTTATCCATCCATTACCTGGTTCTCACCATTCAATCTTTGATTAAGCCAATTACATTCGTAAACGCACTCATCCTCTTAAATTATTCCTACATTTTCCATCCATTACTCGGTTCTTACCATTCAATCTTAGATTTAGCCAATTACATTGGTCAGCGCACTCATCCTTTTAAATTATTCTCATATTTATTCCTCCATTACTAAACTCTTACCATTCAATCTTTGAATAAGCCAATTACATTGGTAAACGCACTCATCATCTAAAATTATTCTTACATTTATCTATCCATTACTCGGTTCTTACCATTCAATCTTTGATTTAGCCAATTACATTGGTAAACGAACTCATCCTCTTAAATTATTCCTACATTTTCCATCCATTACTCGGTTCTTGCCATTCAATCTTAGATTTAGCCAATTACATTGGTCAGCGCACTCATCCTTTTAAATTATTCTCATATTTATCCCTCCATTACTCGGTTCT
The DNA here is from genome assembly GCA_963556195.1 of Sepiola atlantica. NCBI lineage: Eukaryota > Metazoa > Mollusca > Cephalopoda > Sepiida > Sepiolidae > Sepiola > Sepiola atlantica. Next base: position 25,779,170 of record OY744523.1, on the reverse strand, counting down.
TACCATTCAATCTTTGATTTAGCCAATTACATTGGTAAACGAACTCATCCTCTTAAATTATTCCTACATTTATCCATCCATTACTCGGTTCTTACCATTCACCCTTTGAATTAGCCAATTACATTGGTAAACGCACTCATCCTTTTAAATTATTCCTACATTTATCTATCCATTACTCGGTTCTTACCATTCAATCTTTGATTTAGCCAATTACATTGGTAAACGCACTCATCCTCTTAAATTATTCTTACATTTATCCATCCATTACTCAGTTCTTACCATTCAATCTTTGAATTAGCCAATTACATTGGTAAACGCACTCATCCTCTTAAATTATTCCTACATAGATCCATCCATTACTCGGTTCGTGCCATTAAATCTGTGAATTAGCCAATTACATTGGTAAACGCACTGATCCTTTTAAATTATTCCTATATTTATCAATCTATTACTCGGTTCTAACCATTCAATCTTTGATTTAGCAAATTACATTGGTAAACGAACTCATCCTCTTAAATTATTCCTACATTTATCCATCCATTACTCGGTTCTTACCATTCAATCTTTGAATTAGCCAATTACATTGGTAAACGCACTCATCCTCTTAAATTATACCTACATTTATCCATCCATTACTCGGTTGTTACCATTCAATCTTTGAATTAGCCAATTACATTGGTAAACGAACTCATCCTCTTAAATTATTCCTACATTTATCCATACATTACTCGGTTCTTACCATTCAATCTTTGAATTAGCCAATTACATTGGTAAACGCACTCATCCTCTTAAATTATACCTACATTTATCCATCCATTACTCGGTTCGTGCCATTACATCTTTGAATTAGCCAATTACATTGGTAAACGAACTCATCCTCTTAAATTATTCCTACATTTATCCATCCATTACTCGGTTCTTACCATTCAATCTTTGAATTAGCCAATTACATTGGTAAACGAACTCATCCTCTTAAATTATTCCTACATTGATCCATCCATTACTCGGTTCTTACCATTCAATCTTTAAATTAGCCAATTACATTGGTAAACGCACTCATCCTCTTAAATTATACCTACATTTATCCATCCATTACTCGGTTCTTACCATTCAATCTTTGAATTAGCCAATTACATTGGTAAACGCACTCATCCTCTTAAATTATACCTACATTTATCCATCCATTACTCGGTTCTTACCATTCAATCTTTGATTTAGCCAATTACATTGGTAAACGAACTCATCCTCTTAAATTATTCCTACATTTATCCATCCATTACTCGGTTCTTACCATTCAATCTTTGAATTAGCCAATTACATTGGTAAACGCACTCATCCTCTAAAATTATTCCTATATTTATCCATCCATTACTCGGTTCTTACCATTCAATCTTTTATTTAGCCAATTACATTGGTAAACGCACTCATCCTCTTAAATTATTCTTACATTTATCCATCCATTACTCAGTTCTTACCATTCAATCTTTGAATTAACCAATTACATTGATAAACGCACTCATCCTCTTAAATTATTCCTACATAGATCCATCCATTACTCGGTTCGTGCCATTAAATCTTTGAATTAGCCAATTACATTGGTAAACGCACTGATCCTTTTAAATTATTCCTTTATTTATCAATCTATTACTCGGTTCTTACTATTCAATCTTTGATTTAGCCAATTACATTGGTAAACGAACTTATCCTCTTAAATTATTTATACATTTATCCATCCATTACCTGGTTCTCACCATTCAATCTTTTATTTAGCAAATTACATTGGTAAACGCACTCATCCTCTTAAATTATACTTACATTTATCCATCCATAACTCAACTCTTATCATTCAATCTTTGAATTAGCCAATTACATTGGTCAGCGCACTCATCCTCTTAAATTATTCCTACATTTATCAATCCATTACTCGACTCTTACCATTAAATCGTAGATTTAGCGAATTACATTGGTCAGCGAACTCATCCTATTAAATTATTCTCATATTTATCCATCAATTACTCGACTCTTACCATTCAATCTTTTATTTAGTCAATTACATTCGTAAACGCACTCATCCTCTTAAATTATTCCTTCATTTATCGATCCATTACTCGGTTCTTACCATTCAATCTTTGTAATTAGCCAATTATATTAGTAAACGCACACATCCTCTTAAATTATACCTACATTTATCCATCCATTACTCAGTTCTTATCATTCAATCTTTGATTTAGCCAATTACATTGGTAAACGAACTCATCCTCTTAAATTATTCCTACATTGATCCATCCATTACTCGGTTCTTACCATTCAATCTTTGAATTAGCCGATTACATTGGTAAACGCACTCATCCTCTTAAATTATACCTACATTTATCCATCCATTACTCGGTTCTTACCATTCAATCTTTGAATTAGCCAATTAAATTGGTAAACGCACTCATCCTCTTAAATTATACCTACATTTATCCATCCATTACTCGGTTCTTACCATTCAATCTTTGAATTAGCCAATTACATTGGTAAACGAACTCATCCTCTTAAATTATTCCTACATTTATCCATACATTACTCGGTTCTTACCATTCAATCTTTGAATTAGCCAATTACATTGGTAAACGCACTCATCCTCTTAAATTATACCTACATTTATCCATCCATTACTCGGTTCTTACCATTCAATCTTTGAATTAGCCAATTACATTGGTAAACGAACTCATCCTCTTAAATTATTCCTACATTTATCCATCCATTACTCGGTTCTTACCATTCAATCTTTGAATTAGCCAATTACATTGGTAAACGAACTCATCCTCTTAAATTATTCCTACATTGATCCATCCATTACTCGGTTCTTACCATTCAATCTTTGAATTAGCCAATTACATTGGTAAACGCACTCATCCTCTTAAATTATACCTACATTTATCCATCCATTACTCGGTTCTTACCATTCAATCTTTGAATTAGCCAATTACATTGGTAAACGCACTCATCCTCTTAAATTATACCTACATTTATCCATCCATTACTCGGTTCTTACCATTCAATCTTTGAATTAGCCAATTACATTGGTAAACGAACTCATCCTCTTAAATTATTCCTACATTTATCCATCCATTACTCGGTTCTTACCATTCAATCTTTGAATTAGCCAATTACATTGGTAAACGCACTCATCCTCTAAAATTATTCCTATATTTATCCATCCATTACTCGGTTCTTACCATTCAATCTTTTATTTAGCCAATTACATTGGTAAACGCACTCATCCTCTTAAATTATTCTTACATTTATCCATCCATTACTCAGTTCTTACCATTCAATCTTTGAATTAACCAATTACATTGATAAACGCACTCATCCTCTTAAATTATTCCTACATAGATCCATCCATTACTCGGTTCGTGCCATTAAATCTTTGAATTAGCCAATTACATTGGTAAACGCACTGATCCTTTTAAATTATTCCTATATTTATCAATCTATTACTCGGTTCTTACTATTCAATCTTTGATTTAGCCAATTACATTGGTAAACGAACTTATCCTCTTAAATTATTTATACATTTATCCATCCATTACCTGGTTCTCACCATTCAATCTTTTATTTAGCCAATTACATTGGTAAACGCACTCATCCTCTTAAATTATACTTACATTTATCTATCCATAACTCAACTCTTATCATTCAATCTTTGAATTAGCCAATTACATTGGTCAGCGCACTCATCCTCTTAAATTATTCCTACATTTATCAATCCATTACTCGACTCTTACCATTCAATCGTAGATTTAGCGAATTTCATTGGTCAGCGCACTCATCCTATTAAATTATTCTCATATTTATCCATCAATTACTCGACTCTTACCATTCAATCTTTTATTTAGCCAATTACATTGGTCAGCGCACTCATCCTCTTAAATTATTGCTACATTGATCCATCCATTACTCGGTTCTTACCATTCAATCTTTGAATTAGCCAATTACATTGGTAAACGAACTCATCCTCTTAAATTATACCTACATTTATCCATCCATTACTCGGTTCTTACCATTCAATCTTTGAATTAGCCAATTAAATTGGTAAACGCACTCATCCTCTTAAATTATACCTACATTTATCCATCCATTACTCGGTTCTTACCATTCAATCTTTGAATTAGCCAATTACATTGGTAAACGAACTCATCCTCTTAAATTATTCCTACATTTATCCATACATTACTCGGTTCTTACCATTCAATCTTTGAATTAGCCAATTACATTGGTAAACGCACTCATCCTCTTAAATTATACCTACATTTATCCATCCATTACTCGGTTCTTACCATTCAATCTTTGAATTAGCCAATTACATTGGTAAACGAACTCATCCTCTTAAATTATTCCTACATTTATCCATCCATTACTCGGTTCTTACCATTCAATCTTTGAATTAGCCAATTACATTGGTAAACGAACTCATCCTCTTAAATTATTCCTACATTGATCCATCCATTACTCGGTTCTTACCATTCAATCTTTGAATTAGCCAATTACATTGGTAAACGCACTCATCCTCTTAAATTATACCTACATTTATCCATCCATTACTCGGTTCTTACCATTCAATCTTTGAATTAGCCAATTACATTGGTAAACGCACTCATCCTCTTAAATTATACCTACATTTATCCATCCATTACTCGGTTCTTACCATTCAATCTTTGAATTAGCCAATTACATTGGTAAACGAACTCATCCTCTTAAATTATTCCTACATTTATCCATCCATTACTCGGTTCTTACCATTCAATCTTTGAATTAGCCAATTACATTGGTAAACGCACTCATCCTCTAAAATTATTCCTATATTTATCCATCCATTACTCGGTTCTTACCATTCAATCTTTTATTTAGCCAATTACATTGGTAAACGCACTCATCCTCTTAAATTATTCTTACATTTATCCATCCATTACTCAGTTCTTACCATTCAATCTTTGAATTAACCAATTACATTGATAAACGCACTCATCCTCTTAAATTATTCCTACATAGATCCATCCATTACTCGGTTCGTGCCATTAAATCTTTGAATTAGCCAATTACATTGGTAAACGCACTGATCCTTTTAAATTATTCCTATATTTATCAATCTATTACTCGGTTCTTACTATTCAATCTTTGATTTAGCCAATTACATTGGTAAACGAACTTATCCTCTTAAATTATTTATACATTTATCCATCCATTACCTGGTTCTCACCATTCAATCTTTTATTTAGCCAATTACATTGGTAAACGCACTCATCCTCTTAAATTATACTTACATTTATCTATCCATAACTCAACTCTTATCATTCAATCTTTGAATTAGCCAATTACATTGGTCAGCGCACTCATCCTCTTAAATTATTCCTACATTTATCAATCCATTACTCGACTCTTACCATTCAATCGTAGATTTAGCGAATTTCATTGGTCAGCGCACTCATCCTATTAAATTATTCTCATATTTATCCATCAATTACTCGACTCTTACCATTCAATCTTTTATTTAGCCAATTACATTGGTCAGCGCACTCATCCTCTTAAATTATTGCTACATTGATCCATCCATTACTCGGTTCTTACCATTCAATCTTTGAATTAGCCAATTACATTGGTAAACGAACTCATCCTCTTAAATTATTCCTACATTTATCCATCCATTACTCGGTTCTTACCATTCAATCTTTGAATTAGCCAATTACATTGGTAAACGCCCTCATCCTCTTAAATTATTCCTATATTTATCCATCCATTACTCGGTTCTTTCCATCCAATCTTTTATTTAGCCAATTACATTCGTAAACGCACTCATCCTCTTAAATTATTCTTACATTTATCCATCCATTACTCAGTTCTTACCATTCAATCTTTGAATTAGCCAATTACATTGGTAAACGCACTCATCCTCTTAAATTATTCCTACATTGATCCATCCATTACTCGGTTCTTACCATTCAATCTTTGAATTAGCCGATTACATTGGTAAACGCACTCATCCTCTTAAATTATACCTACATTTATCCATCCATTACTCGGTTCTTACCATTCAATCTTTGAATTAGCCAATTAAATTGGTAAACGCACTCATCCTCTTAAATTATACCTACATTTATCCATCCATTACTCGGTTCTTACCATTCAATCTTTGAATTAGCCAATTACATTGGTAAACGAACTCATCCTCTTAAATTATTCCTACATTTATCCATACATTACTCGGTTCTTACCATTCAATCTTTGAATTAGCCAATTACATTGGTAAACGCACTCATCCTCTTAAATTATACCTACATTTATCCATCCATTACTCGGTTCTTACCATTCAATCTTTGAATTAGCCAATTACATTGGTAAACGAACTCATCCTCTTAAATTATTCCTACATTTATCCATCCATTACTCGGTTCTTACCATTCAATCTTTGAATTAGCCAATTACATTGGTAAACGAACTCATCCTCTTAAATTATTCCTACATTGATCCATCCATTACTCGGTTCTTACCATTCAATCTTTGAATTAGCCAATTACATTGGTAAACGCACTCATCCTCTTAAATTATACCTACATTTATCCATCCATTACTCGGTTCTTACCATTCAATCTTTGAATTAGCCAATTACATTGGTAAACGCACTCATCCTCTTAAATTATACCTACATTTATCCATCCATTACTCGGTTCTTACCATTCAATCTTTGAATTAGCCAATTACATTGGTAAACGAACTCATCCTCTTAAATTATTCCTACATTTATCCATCCATTACTCGGTTCTTACCATTCAATCTTTGAATTAGCCAATTACATTGGTAAACGCACTCATCCTCTAAAATTATTCCTATATTTATCCATCCATTACTCGGTTCTTACCATTCAATCTTTTATTTAGCCAATTACATTGGTAAACGCACTCATCCTCTTAAATTATTCTTACATTTATCCATCCATTACTCAGTTCTTACCATTCAATCTTTGAATTAACCAATTACATTGATAAACGCACTCATCCTCTTAAATTATTCCTACATAGATCCATCCATTACTCGGTTCGTGCCATTAAATCTTTGAATTAGCCAATTACATTGGTAAACGCACTGATCCTTTTAAATTATTCCTATATTTATCAATCTATTACTCGGTTCTTACTATTCAATCTTTGATTTAGCCAATTACATTGGTAAACGAACTTATCCTCTTAAATTATTTATACATTTATCCATCCATTACCTGGTTCTCACCATTCAATCTTTTATTTAGCCAATTACATTGGTAAACGCACTCATCCTCTTAAATTATACTTACATTTATCTATCCATAACTCAACTCTTATCATTCAATCTTTGAATTAGCCAATTACATTGGTCAGCGCACTCATCCTCTTAAATTATTCCTACATTTATCAATCCATTACTCGACTCTTACCATTCAATCGTAGATTTAGCGAATTTCATTGGTCAGCGCACTCATCCTATTAAATTATTCTCATATTTATCCATCAATTACTCGACTCTTACCATTCAATCTTTTATTTAGCCAATTACATTGGTCAGCGCACTCATCCTCTTAAATTATTGCTACATTGATCCATCCATTACTCGGTTCTTACCATTCAATCTTTGAATTAGCCAATTACATTGGTAAACGAACTCATCCTCTTAAATTATACCTACATTTATCCATCCATTACTCGGTTCTTACCATTCAATCTTTGAATTAGCCAATTAAATTGGTAAACGCACTCATCCTCTTAAATTATACCTACATTTATCCATCCATTACTCGGTTCTTACCATTCAATCTTTGAATTAGCCAATTACATTGGTAAACGAACTCATCCTCTTAAATTATTCCTACATTTATCCATACATTACTCGGTTCTTACCATTCAATCTTTGAATTAGCCAATTACATTGGTAAACGCACTCATCCTCTTAAATTATACCTACATTTATCCATCCATTACTCGGTTCTTACCATTCAATCTTTGAATTAGCCAATTACATTGGTAAACGAACTCATCCTCTTAAATTATTCCTACATTTATCCATCCATTACTCGGTTCTTACCATTCAATCTTTGAATTAGCCAATTACATTGGTAAACGAACTCATCCTCTTAAATTATTCCTACATTGATCCATCCATTACTCGGTTCTTACCATTCAATCTTTGAATTAGCCAATTACATTGGTAAACGCACTCATCCTCTTAAATTATACCTACATTTATCCATCCATTACTCGGTTCTTACCATTCAATCTTTGAATTAGCCAATTACATTGGTAAACGCACTCATCCTCTTAAATTATACCTACATTTATCCATCCATTACTCGGTTCTTACCATTCAATCTTTGAATTAGCCAATTACATTGGTAAACGAACTCATCCTCTTAAATTATTCCTACATTTATCCATCCATTACTCGGTTCTTACTATTCAATCTTTGAATTAGCCAATTACATTGGTAAACGCACTCATCCTCTAAAATTATTCCTATATTTATCCATCCATTACTCGGTTCTTACCATTCAATCTTTTATTTAGCCAATTACATTGGTAAACGCACTCATCCTCTTAAATTATTCTTACATTTATCCATCCATTACTCAGTTCTTACCATTCAATCTTTGAATTAACCAATTACATTGATAAACGCACTCATCCTCTTAAATTATTCCTACATAGATCCATCCATTACTCGGTTCGTGCCATTAAATCTTTGAATTAGCCAATTACATTGGTAAACGCACTGATCCTTTTAAATTATTCCTATATTTATCAATCTATTACTCGGTTCTTACTATTCAATCTTTGATTTAGCCAATTACATTGGTAAACGAACTTATCCTCTTAAATTATTTATACATTTATCCATCCATTACCTGGTTCTCACCATTCAATCTTTTATTTAGCCAATTACATTGGTAAACGCACTCATCCTCTTAAATTATACTTACATTTATCTATCCATAACTCAACTCTTATCATTCAATCTTTGAATTAGCCAATTACATTGGTCAGCGCACTCATCCTCTTAAATTATTCCTACATTTATCAATCCATTACTCGACTCTTACCATTCAATCGTAGATTTAGCGAATTTCATTGGTCAGCGCACTCATCCTATTAAATTATTCTCATATTTATCCATCAATTACTCGACTCTTACCATTCAATCTTTTATTTAGCCAATTACATTGGTCAGCGCACTCATCCTCTTAAATTATTGCTACATTGATCCATCCATTACTCGGTTCTTACCATTCAATCTTTGAATTAGCCAATTACATTGGTAAACGAACTCATCCTCTTAAATTATTCCTACATTTATCCATCCATTACTCGGTTCTTACCATTCAATCTTTGAATTAGCCAATTACATTGGTAAACGCACTCATCCTCTTAAATTATTCCTATATTTATCCATCCATTACTCGGTTCTTTCCATCCAATCTTTTATTTAGCCAATTACATTCGTAAACGCACTCATCCTCTTAAATTATTCTTACATTTATCCATCCATTACTCAGTTCTTACCATTCAATCTTTGAATTAGCCAATTACATTGGTAAACGCACTCATCCTCTTAAATTATTCCTACATTGATCCATCCATTACTCGGTTCTTACCATTCAATCTTTGAATTAGCCGATTACATTGGTAAACGCACTCATCCTCTTAAATTATACCTACATTTATCCATCCATTACTCGGTTCTTACCATTCAATCTTTGAATTAGCCAATTAAATTGGTAAACGCACTCATCCTCTTAAATTATACCTACATTTATCCATCCATTACTCGGTTCTTACCATTCAATCTTTGAATTAGCCAATTACATTGGTAAACGAACTCATCCTCTTAAATTATTCCTACATTTATCCATACATTACTCGGTTCTTACCATTCAATCTTTGAATTAGCCAATTACATTGGTAAACGCACTCATCCTCTTAAATTATACCTACATTTATCTATCCATTACTCGGTTCTTACCATTCAATCTTTGAATTAGCCAATTACATTGGTAAACGAACTCATCCTCTTAAATTATTCCTACATTTATCCATCCATTACTCGGTTCTTACCATTCAATCTTTGAATTAGCCAATTACATTGGTAAACGAACTCATCCTCTTAAATTATTCCTACATTGATCCATCCATTACTCGGTTCTTACCATTCAATCTTTGAATTAGCCAATTACATTGGTAAACGCACTCATCCTCTTAAATTATACCTACATTTATCCATCCATTACTCGGTTCTTACCATTCAATCTTTGAATTAGCCAATTACATTGGTAAACGCACTCATCCTCTTAAATTATACCTACATTTATCCATCCATTACTCGGTTCTTACCATTCAATCTTTGAATTAGCCAATTACATTGGTAAACGAACTCATCCTCTTAAATTATTCCTACATTTATCCATCCATTACTCGGTTCTTACCATTCAATCTTTGAATTAGCCAATTACATTGGTAAACGCACTCATCCTCTAAAATTATTCCTATATTTATCCATCCATTACTCGGTTCTTACCATTCAATCTTTTATTTAGCCAATTACATTGGTAAACGCACTCATCCTCTTAAATTATTCTTACATTTATCTATCCATTACTCAGTTCTTACCATTCAATCTTTGAATTAACCAATTACATTGATAAACGCACTCATCCTCTTAAATTATTCCTACATAGATCCATCCATTACTCGGTTCGTGCCATTAAATCTTTGAATTAGCCAATTACATTGGTAAACGCACTGATCCTTTTAAATTATTCCTATATTTATCAATCTATTACTCGGTTCTTACTATTCAATCTTTGATTTAGCCAATTACATTGGTAAACGAACTTATCCTCTTAAATTATTTATACATTTATCCATCCATTACCTGGTTCTCACCATTCAATCTTTTATTTAGCCAATTACATTGGTAAACGCACTCATCCTCTTAAATTATACTTACATTTATCTATCCATAACTCAACTCTTATCATTCAATCTTTGAATTAGCCAATTACATTGGTCAGCGCACTCATCCTCTTAAATTATTCCTACATTTATCAATCCATTACTCGACTCTTACCATTCAATCGTAGATTTAGCGAATTTCATTGGTCAGCGCACTCATCCTATTAAATTATTCTCATATTTATCCATCAATTACTCGACTCTTACCATTCAATCTTTTATTTAGCCAATTACATTGGTCAGCGCACTCATCCTCTTAAATTATTGCTACATTGATCCATCCATTACTCGGTTCTTACCATTCAATCTTTGAATTAGCCAATTACATTGGTAAACGCACTCATCCTCTTAAATTATTCCTATATTTATCCATCCATTACTCGGTTCTTTCCATCCAATCTTTTATTTAGCCAATTACATTCGTAAACGCACTCATCCTCTTAAATTATTCTTACATTTATCCATCCATTACTCAGTTCTTACCATTCAATCTTTGAATTAGCCAATTACATTGGTAAACGCACTCATCCTCTTAAATTATTCCTACATAGATCCATCCATTACTCGGTTCGTGCCATTAAATCTTTGAATTAGCCAATTACATTGGTAAACGCACTGATCCTTTTAAATTATTCCTATATTTATCAATCTATTACTCGGTTCTTACCATTCAATCTTTGATTTAGCCAATTACATTGGTCAGCGCACTCATCCTCTTAAATTATTTATACATTTATCCATCCATTACTCAGTTCTTACCATTCAATCTTTTATTTAGCCAATTACATTGGTAAACGCACTCATCCTCTTAAATTATTCTTACATTTATCCATCCATTACTCAACTCTTACCATTCAATCTTTGAATTAGCCAATTACATTGGTCAGCGCACTCATCCTCTTAAATTATTCCTACATTTATCAATCCATTACTCGACTCTTACCATTAAATCGTAGATTTAGCGAATTACATTGGTCAGCGCACTCATCCTATTAAATTATTCTCATATTTATCCATCAATTACTGGACTCTTACCATTCAATCTTTTATTTAGTCAATTACATTGGTCAGCGCACTCATCCTCTTAAATTATTCCTTCATTTATCGATCCATTACTCGGTTCTTACCATTCAATCTTTGTAATTAGCAAATTATATTAGTAAACGCACACATCCTCTTAAATTATACCTACATTTATCCATCCATTACTCAGTTTTTATCATTCAATCTTTGATGTAGCCAATTACATTGGTAAACGAACTCATCCTCTTAAATTATTCCTACATTTATCCATCCATTACTCGGTTCTTACCATTCAATCTTTGATTTAGCCAATTACATTGGTAAACGAACTCATCCTGTTAAATTATTCCTACATTTATCAATCTATTACTCGGTTCTTACCATTCAATCTTTTATTTACCCAATTACATTGGTAAACGCACTCATCCTCTTAAATTATTCTTACATTTATCCATCCATTACTCAGTTCTTACCATTCAATCTTTGAATTAGCCAATTACATTGGTAAACGCACTCATCCTCTTAAATTATTCTTACATAGATCCATCCATTACTCGGTTCGTGCCATTAAATCTTTGAATTAGCCAATTACATTGGTAAACGCACTGATCCTCTTAAATTATTCCTATATTTATCAATCTATTACTCGGTTCTTACCATTCAATCTTTGATTTAGCAAATTACATTGGTAAACGAACTAATCCTCTTAAATTATTCTTACATTTATCCATCCATTACTCAGTTCTTACCATTCAATCTTTTATTCAGCCAATTACATTGGTAAACGCACTCGTCCTCTTAAATTATTCCTACATAGATCCATCCATTACTCGACTATTACAATTCAATCTTTGATTTAGCCAATTACATTGGTCAGCGCACTAATCTTTTTAAATTATTCTCATATTTATCCATCCATTGCTCGACTCTTACCATTCAATCTTTGAATTAGCCAATTACATTCGTAAACGCACTCATCCTCTAAAATTATTCCTACATTTATCCATTCATTACTCGGTTTTTACCATTCAATCTTTGATTTAGCCAATTACATTGGTAAACGAACTCATCCTCTTAAATCATTCTTACATTTATCCATCCATTACCTGGTTCTCACCATTCAATCTTTGATTTAGCCAATTACATTCGTAAACGCACTCATCCTCTTAAATTATTCTTACATTTATCCATCCATTACTCAGTTCTTACCATTCAATCTTTGAATTAGCCAATTACATTGGTAAACGCACTCATCCTCTTAAATTATTCCGACATAGATCCATCCATTACTCGGTTCGTGCCATTAAATCTTTGAATTAGCCAATTACATTGGTCAGCGCACTCATCCTATTAAATTATTCCTATATTTATCAATCTATTACTCGGTTCTTACCATTCAATCTTTGAATTAGCCAATTACATTGGTAAACAGACTCATCCTCTTAAATTATACTTACATTTATCCATCCATTACTCAACTCTTACCATTCAATCTTGGAATTAGCCAATTACATTGGTCAGCGCACTCATCCTCTTAAATTATTCCTACATTTATCAATCCATTCATCGACTCTTACCATTCAATCGTAGATTTAGCGAATTACATTGGTCAGCGCACTCATCCTATTAAATTATTCTCATATTTATCCATCAATTACTCGACTCTTACTATTCAATCTTTTATTTAGCCAATTATATTGGTCAGCGCACTCATCCTCTTAAATTATTCCTACATTGATCCATCCATTACTCGGTTCTTACCATTCAATCTTTGAATTAGCCAATTACATTGGTAAACGCACTCATCCTCTTAAATTATACCTACATTTATCCATCCATTACTCGGTTCTTACCATTCAATCTTTGAATTAGCCAATTACATTGGTAAACGCACTCATCCTCTTAAATTATACCTACATTTATCCATCCATTACTCGGTTCTTACCATTCAATCTTTGATTTAGCCAATTACATTGGTAAACGAACTCATCCTCTTAAATTATTCCTACATTTATCCATCCATTACTCGGTTCTTACCATTCAATCTTTGAATTAGCCAATTACATTGGTAAACGCACTCATCCTCTTAAATTATTCCTATATTTATCCATCCATTACTCGGTTCTTACCATTCAATCTTTTATTTAGCCAATTACATTGGTAAACGCACTCATCCTCTTAAATTATTCTTACATTTATCCATCCATTACTCAGTTCTTACCATTCAATCTTTGAATTAACCAATTACATTGGTAAACGCACTCATCCTTTTAAATTATTCCTACATAGATCCATCCATTACTCGGTTCGTGCCATTAAATCTTTGAATTAGCCAATTACATTGGTAAACGCACTGATCCTTTTAAATTATTCCTATATTTATCAATCTATTACTCGGTTTTTACTATTCAATCTTTGATTTAGCCAATTACATTGGTAAACGAACTCATCCTCTTAAATTATTTATACATTTATCCATCCATTACTCAGTTCTTACCATTCAATCTTTTATTTAGCCAATTACATTGGTAAACGCACTCATCCTCTTAAATTATACTTACATTTATCCATCCATTACTCAACTCTTACCATTCAATCTTTGAATTAGCCAATTACATTGGTCAGCGCACTCATCCTCTTAAATTATTCCTACATTTATCAATCCATTACTCGACTCTTACCATTCAATCGTAGATTTAGCGAATTTCATTGGTCAGCACACTCATCCTATTAAATTATTCTCATATTTATCCATCAATTACTCGACTCTTACCATTCAATCTTTTATTTAGCCAATTACATTGGTCAGCGCACTCATCCTCTTAAATTATTCCTACATTGATCCATCCATTACTCGGTTCTTACCATTCAATCTTTGAATTAGCCGATTACATTGGTAAACGCACTCATCCTCTTAAATTATACCTACATTTATCCATCCATTACTCGGTTCTTACCATTCAATCTTTGAATTAGCCAATTACATTGGTCAGTGCACTCATCCTATTAAATTATTCTCATATTTATCCATCAATTACTCGACTCTTACCATTCAATCTTTGATTTAGCCAATTACATTGGTAAACGAACTCATCCTCTTAAATTATTCCTACATTGATCCAATCCATTACTCGGTTCTTACCATTCAATCTTTGAATTAGCCAATTACATTGGTAAACGCACTCGTCCTCTTAAATTATACCTACATTTATCCATCCATTACTCGGTTCTTACCATTCAATCTTTTATTTAGCCCATTACATTGGTAAACGCACTCATCCTCTTAAATTATTCTTACATTTATCCATCCATTAATCAGTTCTTACCATTCAATCTTTGAATTAGCCAATTACATTGGTAAACGCACTCATCCTCTTAAATTATTCCTAGATAGATCCATCCATTACTCGGTTCGTGCAATTAAATCTTTGAATTAGCCAATTACATTGGTAAACGCCCTGATCCTTTTAAATTATTCCTATATTTATCAATCTATTACTCGGTTCTTACCATTCAATCTTTGATTTAGCCAATTACATTGGTAAACGAACTGTTCCTCTTAAATTATTTATACATTTATCATTCCATTACTCAGTTCTTACCATTCAATCTTTTATTTAGCCAATTACATTGGTAAACGCACTCATCCTCTTAAATTATTCTTACATTTATCCATCCATTACTCAACTCTTACCATTCAATCTTTGAATTAGCCAATTACATTGGTCAGCGCACTCATCCTCTTAAATTATTCCTACATTTATCAATTCATTACTCGACTCTTACCATTCAATCGTAGATTTAGCGAATTTCATTGGTCAGCGCACTCATCCTATTTAATTTTTCTCATATTTATCCATCAATTACTCGACTCTTACCATTCAATCTTTTATTTAGCCAATTACATTGGTCAGCGCACTCATCCTCTTAAATTATTCCTACATTGATCCATCCATTACTCGGTTCTTACCATTCAATCTTTGAATTAGCCAATTACATTGGTAAACGCACTCATCCTCTTAAATTATACCTACATGTATCCATCCATTACTCGGTTCTTACCATTCAATCTTTGAATTAGCCAATTACATTGGTCAGCGCACTCATCCTATTAAATTATTCTCATATTTATCCATCAATTACTCGACTCTTACCATTCAATCTTTGATTTAGCCAATTACATTGGTAAACGAACTCATCCTCTTAAATTATTCCTACATTGATCCAATCCATTACTCGGTTCTTACCATTCAATCTTTTAATTAGCCAATTACATTGGTAAACGCACTCGTCCTCTTAAATTATACCTACATTTATCCATCCATTACTCGGTTCTTACCATTCAATCTTTTATTTAGCCAATTACATTGGTAAACGCACTCATCTTCTTAAATTATTCTTACATTTATCCATCCATTACTCAGTTCTTACCATTCAATCTTTGAATTAGCCAATTACATTGGTAAACGCACTCATCCTCTTAAATTATTCCTACATAGATCCATCGCTTACTCGGTTCGTGCCATTAAATCTTTGAATTAGCAATTACATTGGTAAACGCACTGATCCTTTTAAATTATTCCTAAATTCATCAATCTATTACTCGGTTCTTACCATTCAATCTTTGATTTAGCCAATTACATAGGTAAACGAACTCATCCTCTTAAATTATTTATACATTTATCCATCCATTACTCGACTCTTACCATTAAATCGTAGATTTAGCGAATTACATTGGTCAGCGCACTCATCATATTAAATTATTCTCATATTTATCCATCAATTACTCGACTCTTACCATTCAATCTTTTATTTAGTCAATTACATTGGTCAGCGCACTCATCCTCTTAAATTATTATTTCATTTATCGATCCATTCCTCGGTTCTTACCATTCAATCTTTGAATTAGCCAATTACATTAGTAAACGCACACATCCTCTTAAATTATACCTACATTTATCTATCCATTACTCAGTTCTTACCATTCAATCTTTGATTTAGCCAATTACATTATTAAACGCACTCATCCTGTTAAATTATTCCTACATTTATCAATCTATTACTCGGTTCTTACCATTCAATCTTTTATTTACCCAATTACATTGGTAAACGCACTCATCCTCTTAAATTATTCTTACATTTATCCATCCATTACTCAGTTCTTACCATTCAATCTTTGAATTAGCCAATTACATTGGTAAACGCACTCATCCTCTTAAATTATTCTTACATAGATCTATCCATTACTCGGTTCGTGCCATTAAATCTTTGAATTAGCCAATTACATTGGTAAACGCACTGATCCTCTTAAATTATTCCGATATTTATCAATCTATTACTCGGTTCTTACCATTCAATCTTTGATTTAGCCAATTACATTGGTAAACGAACTCATCCTCTTAAATTATTCTTACATTTATCCATCTATTACTGAGTTCTTACCATTCAATCATTTATTTAGCTAATTACATTGGTAAACGCACTCATCCTCTTAAATAATTCCTACATAGATCTATCCATTACTCGGTTCGTGCCATTAAATCTTTGAATTAGCCAATTACATTGGTAAACGCACTGATCCTTTTAAATTATTCCTATATTTATCAATCTATTACTCGGTTCTTACCATTCAATCTTTGAATTAGCCAATTACATTGGTAAACGCACTCGTCCTCTTACATTATACCTACATTTATCCATCCATTACTCGGTTCTTACCATTCAATCTTTGAATTAGCCAATTACATTGGTAAACGCACTCATCCTCTTAAATTATTCCTACATTTATCCATCCATTACTCGGTTCTTACCATTCAATCTTTGATTTAGCCAATTACATTGGTAAACGAACTCATCCTCTTAAATTATTCCTACATTTATCCATCCATTACTCGGTTCTTACCATTCAATCTTTGAATTAGCCAATTACATTGGTAAACGCACTCATCCTCTTAAATTATTCCTATATTTATCCATCCATTACTCGGTTCTTACCATTCAATCTTTTATTTAGCCAATTACATTGGTAAACGCACTCATCCTCTTAAATTTATCTTACATTTATCCATCCATTACTCAGTTCTTACCATTCAATCTTTGAATTAGCCAATTACATTGGTAAACGCACTCATCCTCTTAAATTATTCCTACATAGATCCATCCATTACTCGGTTCGTGCCATTAAATCTTTGAATTAGCCAATTACATTGGTAAACGCACTGATCCTTTTAAATTATTCCTATATTTATCAATCTATTACTCGGTTCTTACCATTCAATCTTTGATTTAGCCAATTACATTGGTAAACGAACTCATCCTCTTAAATTATTTATACATTTATCTATCCATTACTCAGTTCTTACCATTCAATCTTTTATTAAGCCAATTACATTGGTAAACGCACTCATCCTCTTAAATTATACTTACATTTATCCATCCATTACTCAACTCTTACCATTCAATCTTTGAATTAGCCAATTACATTGGTCAGCGCACTCATCCTCTTAAATTATTCCTACATTTATCAATCCATTACTCGACTCTTACCATTCAATCGTAGATTTAGCGAATTTCATTGGTCAGCGCACTCATCCTATTAAATAATTCTCATATTTATCTATCAATTACTCGACTCTTACCATTCAATCTTTTATTTAGCCAATTACATTGGTCAGCGCACTCATCCTCTTAAATTATTCCTACATTGATCCATCCATTACTCGGTTCTTACCATTCAATCTTTGAATTAGCCAATTACATTGGTAAACGCACTCATCCTGTTAAATTATTCCTACATTTATCAATCTATTACTCGGTTCTTACCATTCAATCTTTTATTTACCCAATTACATTGGAAAACGCACTCATCCTCTTTAATTATTCTTACATTTATCCATCCATTACTCAGTTCTTACCATTCAATCTTTGAATTAGCCAATTACATTGGTAAACGCACTCATCCTCTTAAATTATTCTTACATAGATCCATCCATTACTCGGTTCGTGCCATTAAATCTTTGAATTAGCCAATTACATTGGTAAAAGCACTGATCTTCTTAAATTATTCCTATATTTATCAATCTATTACTCGGTTCTTACCATTCAATCTTTGATTTAGCCAATTACATTGGTAAACGAACTCATCCTCTTTAATTATTTATACATTTATCCATCCATTACTCAGTTCTTACCATTCAATCTTTTATTTAGCCAATTACATTGGTAAACGCACTCATCCTCTTAAATTATTCCTACATAGATCCATCCATTACTCGGTTCGTGCCATTAAATCTTTGAATTAGCCAATTACATTGGTAAACGCACTGATCCTTTTAAATTATTCCTATATTTATCAATCTATTACTCGGTTCTTACCATTCAATCTTTGAATTAGCCAATTACATTGGTAAACGCACTCGTCCTCTTAAATTATACCTACATTAATCCATCCATTACTCGGTTCTTACCATTCAATCTTTAATTTAGCCAATTACATTGGTAAACGTACTCATCCTCTTAAATTATACCTACATTTATCCATCCATTACTCGGCTCTCACCATTCAATCTTTGATTTAGCCAATTACATTGGTAAACGAACTTATCCTCTTAAATTATTCCTACATTTATCCATCCATTACTCGGTTCTTACCATTCAATCTTTGAATTAGCACATTACATTGGTAAACGCACTCATCCTCTTAAATTATTCCTATATTTATCCATCCATTACTCGGTTCTTACCATTCAATCTTTTATTTAGCCAATTACATTGGTAAACGCACTCATCCTCTTAAATTATTCTTACATTTATCCATCCATTACTCAGTTCTTACCATTCAATCTTTGAATTAGCCAATTACATTGGTAAACGCACTCATCCTCTTAAATTATTCCTACATAGATCCATCCATTACTCGGTTCGTGCCATTAAATCTTTGAATTAGCCAATTACATTGGTAAACGCACTGATCCTTTTAAATTATTCCTATATTTATCAATCTATTACTCGGTTCTTACCATTCAATCTTTGATTGAGCCAATTACATTGGTAAACGAACTCATCCTCTTTAATTATTTATACATTTATCCATCCATTACTCAGTTCTTACCATTCAATCTTTTATTTAGCCAATTACATTGGTAAACGCACTCATCCTCTTAAATTATACTTACATTTATCCATCCATTACTCAACTCTTACCATTCAATCTTTGAATTAGCCAATTACATTGGTCAGCGCACTCATCCTCTTAAATTATTCCTACATTTATCAATCCATTACTCGACTCTTACCATTCAATCGTAGATTTAGCGAATTTCATTGGTCAGCGCACTCATCCTATAAAATTATTCTCATATTTATCTATCAATTACTCGACTCTTACCATTCAATCTTTTATTTAGCCAATTACATTGGTCAGCGCACTCATCCTCTTAAATTATTGCTACATTGATCCATCCATTACTCGGTTCTTACCATTCAATCTTTGAATTAGCCAATTACATTGGTAAACGCACTCATCCTCTTAAATTATACCTACATTTATCCATCCATTACTCGGTTCTTACCATTCAATCTTTGATTTAGCCAATTACATTGGTAAACGAACTCATCCTCTTAAATTATTCCTACATTTATCCATCCATTACTCGGTTCTTACCATTCAATCTTTGAATTAGCCAATTACATTGGTAAACGCACTCATCCTCTTAAATTATTCCTATATTTATCCATCCATTACTCGGTTCTTACCATTCAATCTTTTATTTAGCCAATTACATTGGTAAACGCACTCATCCTCTTAAATTATTCTTACATTTATCCATCCATTACTCAGTTCTTACCATTCAATCTTTGAATTAGCCAATTACATTGGTAAACGCACTCATCCTCTTAAATTATTCCTACATAGATCCATCCATTACTCGGTTCGTGCCATTAAATCTTTGAATTAGCCAATTACATTGGTAAACGCACTGATCCTTTTAAATTATTCCTATATTTATCAATCTATTACTCGGTTCTTACCATTCAATCTTTGATTTAGCCAATTACATTGGTAAACGAACTCATCCTCTTTAATTATTTATACATTTATCCATCCATTACTCAGTTCTTACCATTCAATCTTTTATTTAGCCAATTACATTGGTAAACGCACTCATCCTCTTAAATTATTCTTACATTTATCCATCCATTACTCAACTCTTACCATTCAATCTTTGAATTAGCCAATTACATTGGTCAGCGCACTCATCCTCTTAAATTATTCCTACATTTATCAATCCATTACTCGACTCTTACCATTCAATCGTAAATTTAGCGAATTACATTGGTCAGCGCACTCATCCTATTAAATTATTCTCATATTTATCTATCAATTACTCGACTCTTACCATTCAATCTTTTATTTAGTCAATTACATTGGTCAGCGCACTCATCCTCTTAAATTATTCCTACATTTATCCATCCATTACTCGGTTCTTACCATTCAATCTTTGAATTAGCCAATTACATTAGTAAACGCACACATCCTCTTAAATTATACCTACATTTATCTATCCATTACTCAGTTCTTACCATTCAATCTTTGATTTAGCCAATTACATTGGTAAACGCACTGATCCTCGTAAATTATTCCTACATTTATCAATCTATTACTCGGTTCTTACCATTCAATCTTTTATTTACCCAATTACATTGGTAAACGCACTCATCCTCTTAAATTATTCTTACATTTATCCATCCATTACTCAGTTCTTACCATTCAATCTTTGAATTAGCCAATTACATTGGTAAACGCACTCATCCTCTTAAATTATTCTTACATAGATCCATCCATTACTCGGTTCGTGCCATTAAATCTTTGAATTAGCCAATTACATTGGTAAACGCACTGATCCTCGTAAATTATTCCTATATTTATCAATCTATTACTCGGTTCTTACCATTCAATCTTTAATTTAGCCAATTACATTGGTAAACGAACTCATCCTCTTAAATTATTCCTACATTTATCCATCCATTACTCGGTTCTTACCATTCAATCTTTTATTTAGCCAATTACATTGGTAAACGCACTCATCCTCTTAGATTATTCTTACATTTATCCATCCATTACTCGACTCTTACAATTCAATCTTTGATTTAGCCAATTACATTGGTAAACGAACTCATCCTCTTAAATCATTCTTACATTTATCCATCCATTACCTGGTTCTCACCATTCAATCTTTGATTTAGCCAATTACATTCGTAAACGCACTCATCCTCTTAAATTATTCTTACATTTATCCATCCATTACTCAGTTCTTACCATTCAATCTTTGAATTAGCCAATTACATTGGTAAACGCACTCATCCTCTTAAATTATTCCGACATAGATCCATCCATTACTCGGTTCGTGCCATTAAATCTTTGAATTAGCCAATTACATTGGTCAGCGCACTCATCCTATTAAATTATTCCTATATTTATTCAATCTATTACTCGGTTCTTACCATTCAATCTTTGATTTAGCCAATTACATTGGTAAACAGACTCATCCTCTTAAATTATTCCTACATTTATCCATCCATTACTCGGTTCTTACCATTCAATCTTTTATTTAGCCAATTACATTGGTAAATGCACTCATCCTCTTAAATTATTCTTACATTTATCCATCCATTACTCAGTTCTTACCATTCAATCTTTGAATTAGCCAATTACATTGGTAAACGCACTCATCCTCTTAAATTATTCCTACATAGATCCATCCATTACTCGGTTCGTGCCATTAAATCTTTGAATTAGCCAATTACATTGGTAAACGCACTGATCCTTTTAAATTATTCCTATATTTATCAATCTATTACTCGGTTCTTACCATTCAATCTTTGATTGAGCCAATTACATTGGTAAACGAACTCATCCTCTTTAATTATTTATACATTTATCCATCCATTACTCAGTTCTTACCATTCAATCTTTTATTTAGCCAATTACATTGGTAAACGCACTCATCCTCTTAAATTATACTTACATTTATCCATCCATTACTCAACTCTTACCATTCAATCTTTGAATTAGCCAATTACATTGGTCAGCGAACTCATCCTCTTAAATTATTCCTACATTTATCAATCCATTACTCGACTCTTACCATTCAATCGTAGATTTAGCGAATTTCATTGGTCAGCGCACTCATCCTATAAAATTATTCTCATATTTATCTATCAATTACTCGACTCTTACCATTCAATCTTTTATTTAGCCAATTACATTGGTCAGCGCACTCATCCTCTTAAATTATTGCTACATTGATCCATCCATTACTCGGTTCTTACCATTCAATCTTTGAATTAGCCAATTACATTGGTAAACGCACTCATCCTCTTAAATTATACCTACATTTATCCATCCATTACTCGGTTCTTACCATTCAATCTTTGATTTAGCCAATTACATTGGTAAACGAACTCATCCTCTTAAATTATTCCTACATTTATCCATCCATTACTCGGTTCTTACCATTCAATCTTTGAATTAGCCAATTACATTGGTAAACGCACTCATCCTCTTAAATTATTCCTATATTTATCCATCCATTACTCGGTTCTTACCATTCAATCTTTTATTTAGCCAATTACATTGGTAAACGCACTCATCCTCTTAAATTATTCTTACATTTATCCATCCATTACTCAGTTCTTACCATTCAATCTTTGAATTAGCCAATTACATTGGTAAACGCACTCATCCTCTTAAATTATTCCTACATAGATCCATCCATTACTCGGTTCGTGCCATTAAATCTTTGAATTAGCCAATTACATTGGTAAACGCACTGATCCTTTTAAATTATTCCTATATTTATCAATCTATTACTCGGTTCTTACCATTCAATCTTTGATTTAGCCAATTACATTGGTAAACGAACTCATCCTCTTTAATTATTTATACATTTATCCATCCATTACTCAGTTCTTACCATTCAATCTTTTATTTAGCCAATTACATTGGTAAACGCACTCATCCTCTTAAATTATTCTTACATTTATCCATCCATTACTCAACTCTTACCATTCAATCTTTGAATTAGCCAATTACATTGGTCAGCGCACTCATCCTCTTAAATTATTCCTACATTTATCAATCCCTTACTCGACTCTTACCATTCAATCGTAAATTTAGCGAATTACATTGGTCAGCGCACTCATCCTATTAAATTATTCTCATATTTATCTATCAATTACTCGACTCTTACCATTCAATCTTTTATTTAGTCAATTACATTGGTCAGCGCACTCATCCTCTTAAATTATTCCTACATTTATCCATCCATTACTCGGTTCTTACCATTCAATCTTTGAATTAGCCAATTACATTAGTAAACGCACACATCCTCTTAAATTATACCTACATTTATCTATCCATTACTCAGTTCTTACCATTCAATCTTTGATTTAGCCAATTACATTGGTAAACGAACTCATCCTCTTAAATTATTCCTACATTTATCCATCCATTACTCGGTTCTTACCATTCAATCTTTGATTTAGCCAATTACATTGGTAAACGAACTCATCCTGTTAAATTATTCCTACATTTATCAATCTATTACTCGGTTCTTACCATTCAATCTTTTATTTACCCAATTACATTGGTAAACGCACTCATCCTCTTAAATTATTCTTACATTTATCCATCCATTACTCAGTTCTTACCATTCAATCTTTGAATTAGCCAATTACATTGGTAAACGCACTCATCCTCTTAAATTATTCTTACATAGATCCATCCATTACTCGGTTCGTGCCATTAAATCTTTGAATTAGCCAATTACATTGGTAAACGCACTGATCCTCTTAAATTATTCCTATATTTATCAATCTATTACTCGGTTCTTACCATTCAATCTTTAATTTAGCCAATTACATTGGTAAACGAACTCATCCTCTTAAATTATTCCTACATTTATCCATCCATTACTCGGTTCTTACCATTCAATCTTTTATTTAGCCAATTACATTGGTAAACGCACTCATCCTCTTAGATTATTCTTACATTTATCCATCCATTACTCGACTCTTACAATTCAATCTTTGATTTAGCCAATTACATTGGTAAACGAACTCATCCTCTTAAATCATTCTTACATTTATCCATCCATTACCTGGTTCTCACCATTCAATCTTTGATTTAGCCAATTACATTCGTAAACGCACTCATCCTCTTAAATTATTCTTACATTTATCCATCCATTACTCAGTTCTTACCATTCAATCTTTGAATTAGCCAATTACATTGGTAAACGCACTCATCCTCTTAAATTATTCCGACATAGATCCATCCATTACTCGGTTCGTGCCATTAAATCTTTGAATTAGCCAATTACATTGGTCAGCGCACTCATCCTATTAAATTATTCCTATATTTATTCAATCTATTACTCGGTTCTTACCATTCAATCTTTGATTTAGCCAATTACATTGGTAAACAGACTCATCCTCTTAAATTATTCCTACATTTATCCATCCATTACTCGGTTCTTACCATTCAATCTTTTATTTAGCCAATTACATTGGTAAACGCACTCATCCTCTTAAATTATACTTACATTTATCCATCCATTACTCAACTCTTACCATTCAATCTTTGAATTAGCCAATTACATTGGTCAGCGCACTCATCCTCTTAAATTATTCCTACATTTATCAATCCATTCATCGACTCTTACCATTCAATCGTAGATTTAGCGAATTACATTGGTCAGCGCACTCATCCTATTAAATTATTCTCATATTTATCCATCAATTACTCGACTCTTACCATTCAATCTTTTATTTAGCCAATTACATTGGTCAGCGCACTCATCCTCTTAAATTATTCCTACATTTATCCATTCATTACTCGGTTTTTACCATTCAATCTTTGATTTAGCCAATTACATTGGTAAACGACCTCATCCTCTTAAATCATTCTTACATTTATCCATCCATTACCTGGTTCTCACCATTCAATCTTTGATTTAGCCAATTACATTCGTAAACGCACTCATCCTCTTAAATTATTCTTACATTTATCCATCCATTACTCAGTTCTTACCATTCAATCTTTGAATTAGCCAATTACATTGGTAAACGCACTCATCCTCTTAAATTATTCCGACATAGATCCATCCATTACTCGGTTCGTGCCATTAAATCTTTGAATTAGCCAATTACATTGGTCAGCGCACTCATCCTATTAAATTATTCCTATATTTATCAATCTATTACTCGGTTCTTACCATTCAATCTTTGATTTAGCCAATTACATTGGTAAACAGACTCAACCTCTTAAATTATTCCTACATTTATCCATCCATTACTCGGTTCTTACCATTCAATCTTTTATTTAGCCAATTACATTGGTAAACGCACTCAACCTCTTAAATTATACTTACATAGATCTATCCATTACTCAACTCTTACCATTCAATCTTTGAATTAGCCAATTACATTGGTCAGCGCACTCATCCTCTTAAATTATTCCTACATTTATCAATCCATTCATCGACTCTTACCATTCAATCGTAGATTTAGCGAATTACATTGGTCAGCGCACTCATCCTATTAAATTATTCTCATATTTATCCATCAATTACTCGACTCTTACCATTCAATCTTTTATTTAGCCAATTACATTGGTTAGCGCACTCATCCTCTTAAATTATTCCTACATTGATCCATCCATTACTCGGTTCTTACCATTCAATCTTTGAATTAGCCAATTACATTGGTAAACGCACTCATCCTCTTAAATTAGACCTACATTTATCCATCCATTACTCGGTTCTTACCATTCAATCTTTGAATTAGCCATTTACATTGGTAAACGCACTGATCCTTTTAAATTATTCCTATATTTATCAATCTATTACTCGGTTCTTACCATTCAATCTTTGATTTAGCCAATTACATTGGTAAACGAACTCATCCTCTTAAATTATTCCTACATTTATCCATCCATTACTCGGTTCTTACCATTCAATCTTTTATTTAGCCAATTACATTGGTAAACGCACTCATCCTCTTAAATTATTCTTACATTTATCCATCCATTACTCAACTCGTACCATTCAATCTTTGAATTAGCCAATTACATTGGTCAGCGCACTCATCCTC
>OY744523.1:25709473-25746973 GCA_963556195.1 Sepiola atlantica | reverse complement strand
ATAATAATAATAATAATAATAATAATAATAATAATAATAATAATAATAATAATAATAATAATAATAATAATAATAATAATAATAATAATAATAATAATAATAATAATAATAATAATAATAATAATAATAATAATAATAATAATAATAATAATAATAATAATAATAATAATAATAATAATAATAATAATAATAATAATAATAATAATAATAATAATAATAATAATAATAATAATAATAATAATAATAATAATAATAATAATAATAATAATAATAATAATAATAATAATAATAATAATAATAATAATAATAATAATAATAATAATAATAATAATAATAATAATAATAATAATAATAATAATAATAATAATAATAATAATAATAATAATAATAATAATAATAATAATAATAATAATAATAATAATAATAATAATAATAATAATAATAATAATAATAATAATAATAATAATAATAATAATAATAATAATAATAATAATAATAATAATAATAATAATAATAATAATAATAATAATAATAATAATAATAATAATAATAATAATAATAATAATAATAATAATAATAATAATAATAATAATAATAATAATAATAATAATAATAATAATAATAATAATAATAATAATAATAATAATAATAATAATAATAATAATAATAATAATAATAATAATAATAATAATAATAATAATAATAATAATAATAATAATAATAATAATAATAATAATAATAATAATAATAATAATAATAATAATAATAATA
Organism: Sepiola atlantica; assembly: GCA_963556195.1. Classification (NCBI taxonomy): domain Eukaryota; kingdom Metazoa; phylum Mollusca; class Cephalopoda; order Sepiida; family Sepiolidae; genus Sepiola; species Sepiola atlantica. The sequence continues at coordinate 25,746,202 of OY744523.1, read as the reverse complement.
ATAATAATAATAATAATAATAATAATAATAATAATAATAATAATAATAATAATAATAATAATAATAATAATAATAATAATAATAATAATAATAATAATAATAATAATAATAATAATAATAATAATAATAATAATAATAATAATAATAATAATAATAATAATAATAATAATAATAATAATAATAATAATAATAATAATAATAATAATAATAATAATAATAATAATAATAATAATAATAATAATAATAATAATAATAATAATAATAATAATAATAATAATAATAATAATAATAATAATAATAATAATAATAATAATAATAATAATAATAATAATAATAATAATAATAATAATAATAATAATAATAATAATAATAATAATAATAATAATAATAATAATAATAATAATAATAATAATAATAATAATAATAATAATAATAATAATAATAATAATAATAATAATAATAATAATAATAATAATAATAATAATAATAATAATAATAATAATAATAATAATAATAATAATAATAATAATAATAATAATAATAATAATAATAATAATAATAATAATAATAATAATAATAATAATAATAATAATAATAATAATAATAATAATAATAATAATAATAATAATAATAATAATAATAATAATAATAATAATAATAATAATAATAATAATAATAATAATAATAATAATAATAATAATAATAATAATAATAATAATAATAATAATAATAATAATAATAATAATAATAATAATAATAATAATAATAATAATAATAATAATAATAATAATAATAATAATAATAATAATAATAATAATAATAATAATAATAATAATAATAATAATAATAATAATAATAATAATAATAATAATAATAATAATAATAATAATAATAATAATAATAATAATAATAATAATAATAATAATAATAATAATAATAATAATAATAATAATAATAATAATAATAATAATAATAATAATAATAATAATAATAATAATAATAATAATAATAATAATAATAATAATAATAATAATAATAATAATAATAATAATAATAATAATAATAATAATAATAATAATAATAATAATAATAATAATAATAATAATAATAATAATAATAATAATAATAATAATAATAATAATAATAATAATAATAATAATAATAATAATAATAATAATAATAATAATAATAATAATAATAATAATAATAATAATAATAATAATAATAATAATAATAATAATAATAATAATAATAATAATAATAATAATAATAATAATAATAATAATAATAATAATAATAATAATAATAATAATAATAATAATAATAATAATAATAATAATAATAATAATAATAATAATAATAATAATAATAATAATAATAATAATAATAATAATAATAATAATAATAATAATAATAATAATAATAATAATAATAATAATAATAATAATAATAATAATAATAATAATAATAATAATAATAATAATAATAATAATAATAATAATAATAATAATAATAATAATAATAATAATAATAATAATAATAATAATAATAATAATAATAATAATAATAATAATAATAATAATAATAATAATAATAATAATAATAATAATAATAATAATAATAATAATAATAATAATAATAATAATAATAATAATAATAATAATAATAATAATAATAATAATAATAATAATAATAATAATAATAATAATAATAATAATAATAATAATAATAATAATAATAATAATAATAATAATAATAATAATAATAATAATAATAATAATAATAATAATAATAATAATAATAATAATAATAATAATAATAATAATAATAATAATAATAATAATAATAATAATAATAATAATAATAATAATAATAATAATAATAATAATAATAATAATAATAATAATAATAATAATAATAATAATAATAATAATAATAATAATAATAATAATAATAATAATAATAATAATAATAATAATAATAATAATAATAATAATAATAATAATAATAATAATAATAATAATAATAATAATAATAATAATAATAATAATAATAATAATAATAATAATAATAATAATAATAATAATAATAATAATAATAATAATAATAATAATAATAATAATAATAATAATAATAATAATAATAATAATAATAATAATAATAATAATAATAATAATAATAATAATAATAATAATAATAATAATAATAATAATAATAATAATAATAATAATAATAATAATAATAATAATAATAATAATAATAATAATAATAATAATAATAATAATAATAATAATAATAATAATAATAATAATAATAATAATAATAATAATAATAATAATAATAATAATAATAATAATAATAATAATAATAATAATAATAATAATAATAATAATAATAATAATAATAATAATAATAATAATAATAATAATAATAATAATAATAATAATAATAATAATAATAATAATAATAATAATAATAATAATAATAATAATAATAATAATAATAATAATAATAATAATAATAATAATAATAATAATAATAATAATAATAATAATAATAATAATAATAATAATAATAATAATAATAATAATAATAATAGGAATCAAAGGGATAACTGAGACCATACAAAGGACAGTAATGATCAAAACAGCTACAATCCTGAGAAATGTCCTCGAATGCGGAAACCAACCCACATAAGCAACGAATGGAGAACAAACACATGGAAGCACAAAACAACAGAACCGGGGAAAATACAACCGCACGAATGAGGCGCAAGCATAGGCTGACGCCACAAAAATTATGGGCAGAGGGTCGAGGAGGGAAAGCGCAAACCAGACCTCCACTGGAAGAGCGCGGACAGCTCTGGGACCTTGGGAAGGCTTGTTGCCACTCGGGCCCCAGAGGGGACCGATGGCCCTTATCAGCGGGAAATCGGTGGTAGGTGGCTGTTGCGATTACCGCAAGGTCATCAGCGGTGATGAACGAAAAGAGGTGGAGCATACTGGAGGCCTGAGGAGACTTGTTGTCACTCGGACTCCAGGGAATACCACAGGTTGTCGGCAGTGGGCGACCACTGACGATGACCAGTGTGATAACTCCTAGTGAGTAAATAATAATAATAATAATAATAATAATAATAATAATAATAATAATAATAATAATAATAATAATAATAATAATAATAATAATAATAATAATAATAATAATAATAATAATAATAATAATAGGTACGAAAAGGATACTTGAACATAGAAACAAGATCGTTACTAACAGCCGCATAAAACAACGCCACCCAGTAAAACAGTAAATGGAGACTTAAAAGCGAATACAGCAAACTAGCACAAGCAATACAAAAGCAGGCACGACTGCGTAAGGAAGACAGTTCACTGGGAACTGTGCAAACGCCTGCAATTTGAACATACAGACAAATGGTACATACACAAACCGGAGAGAGTAGTAAAAACTGAAAATCATAAAATCCTCTGGAACATGGAACTACAAACGTACAAACGCATCCAAGCAAAGAGACCGGACGTGATAATAGTTAACAAGAAGGAAAAAACTGCTAAATAGATTTCGCCTACCTAACAGTTCACAGCGTGAAGATCAAGACGACAGAGAAAGTAAGCAAATACATGGAACTTGCCAGAGAACTGAAGGGAATATCGAAGATAAAGAAAGTTACAATAACATAAATACTTGTAGGAGCGATAGAAACAGTTCCGAAACACCTGGAAAAAAGACTAGGTGAAATTGGAGTCAAACGGAGAACTGACATCACACAACGCAAGGCATTGAATGAAAACAGCTAAAATATTAAGGAAAATACTAACCCACATGACAAGGTAAAGCCGACCAAGTACAGGTGAGTTTAAATAGCAATAGAACATGAATATAGAAAAAATATCAGACAGGCGCAAGTAAATTGAAATTGCCAGAGATTCCATAATCTGACACACAACCGCCGAAACAAACACACACACATGGTAGAACCAGCTTCGACTGTTATAACAGTAAATGGTCGTGAAGGGTAAAGGAGGATGGAAAGAACGAGGAGGGACGGCACCAAGAAGACATCCACTGAAAATGTGCGGAGAATATAAGAACCTTGTGGAGGGGGCTTATATCTACTTAAATTTAAAAGAAAACCAACGGGCGTTGTCCGGGCAATTGTGCGTGCATGCTTGCATATGTGTTTGTATGTTTGGTTCTCTTTGGGGCGTATGTCTGTTTGTATATATATATATATATATATATATATATATATATATATATATATATATATATATATATATATATATATATATATATACTTGAAAAGTCACACATTAGAAGCGTTGACGAAATGGCAAAGATAAAGAGAATATTTTTTTTATAAAATATTTAGAAAACCTTCACAACGCAAATTATTGTTTTTAAAAATAAATTATTTATTTATCTTAAAAACATTTTTTCTTTTTGAACTTGAGCGCTTTCGGTAATAATATTTACCATCTTCAGAAGAATAAGCATATTTTTTTCCTCTTTTTTTTCTTAAAAAAATATGCTTATTCTTCTGAAGATGGTAATATTATTACCGAAAGCGCTCAAGAAAGTTCAAAGAAAAAAATGTTTTTAAGATAAATGAATTATTTATTTTTAAAAACAATAATTTGCGTTGTGAAGGTTTTCTAAATATTTTATTAAAAAAATATTCTCTTTATCTTATATATATATATATATATATATATATATATATATATATATATATATATATATATATATATATATATATATATATATATATATATATGTGTGTGTGTGTGTGTGTGTTTGTGTGTGTGTGTGTGTGTGTATAGATGTGTATGTATGTATATATCTGTATATGTGTGTGGATTTTATGTACCTGTATGTATCTGACGTGTATCATCGAATGACTGAGCTGACCTAATTTTAAAACTGTAAGGATGGCTAGCTTTCGAAGAGAGGAAAATTAAGAGAATCAAAGATTCGAAAAAAAAATTAATAATCGAGACATTTTGACGGTTGATCTCGTAATCCTAAAATGTTATTTTACTATATCATGTGACCTTAACTATATTGAACTTTGCCTTTTCATTTTGAATTTTGCATCCAAACAGAATGAAGAAGTTCAGCTGGTTTCCAGCTAGAATTGAAACATGTCTACAAATGTGTTGCTAAATATGTTTGTATAAATATACAGTTTTATATCACACACACACACACACGCGCACACACACACACGCACACGCACACACACATATATATATATATATATATATATATATATATATATATATATATATATATATATATATATAAAACATATAAAGGATCAAGTATGAACAGATTTTTTGTGGTACATAATTTTATCAAGCTTTTAAATAGAATAAACGGAGTGATAGCGAGTCGATGGCAATATCACATGAATAAAAAAAAAGAGGAAAATTATAGTAATATATTTAATCGTCGGAAGACATTCGATTAAAAACCTTTTAAAAAAATAAAAAGTTCGACAAAACTAGCAAACTAAATTCCAAGGTAGCTTTCAACCGACACATTTTTAAGGGAAACGTCGGCGAATATCGCTTAAAAACGGGGAAACGAGTAACATGGAGAGGAAAAAAAAGGGGAGATTGAATATCGCCATTATAAAAAGAAAAGGCAATATATGGATGTGATTGCGGCAAAGTATTTTTTTTAATTTTATTTTATTTTTTATTTAGAAGTCTCTAAATCAGTCCAATTTTTGAGACAACTCTTTTTGCCTACAGAGCGATGGCTTTCGTATTGTTACACTTACGACCTCCAAAACCTTAAGATGGTGTCTGGAACGAACCTTGTGTATAATGCGAAAACAACCATCGGAATACGCCTCACCACACTTTTTATTATCATACAAGTGCTGTCCAATGGATGACTCGTGGATTTTCATTGTAGAGACCCGGATGCGTCCGTCGATATATTCCTCTTCATGACACGTGATCTGCGAAAACATGCAGGAATATGATGGTCCACTCTGACTTCTAGGCGTTGAAGAGTACAACCAACATAGTCAGCTTCACACTGACATTTGAATTTGTATATTATCAAACTTTTCTGTGGTGTGGAAGTACATCTTTCTGAAATGCTGGGAAGGCAGTTCTAGTCCAAACACTACACGGTGTTGTACTGCATAAAAACAACGAGATACAACTGGTGAAATTTTATCTGAAAACCCTTTACTGATAGAACCAATAAAAGCAAGTTTCAAATAGACGGGACATTTGGGTAGACCTTGATTTAATTGCTGTTAAATACAACCGTTTACGGTTTGTTGCGTGGCCCAGCCTTTCTTTTTTTAATAGATTAAGATTTCAAAATATCTATCAGCTGGTGACAGTTTGCGCAGCAACAAAGCCCGTTCCAAAGACCAGCATTACCTTGACGCGCTTATTTGTACAATGGATGGTACAGGGATTGATGTTGATTAACATGTGTTCAACCTCTTCGACATCTCTCTCTCTCTCTCTCTCTCTCTCTCTCTCTCTCTCTCTCTCTCTTTCTCTCTCTCTCTCACGGCGAAAGCTGTACATGCCAGAGGTTTGGATGAGGGTATTCCCCCTCTTGATAAAGAAAGTATATTTGTCGAATTTGAAATTTTACAGTCTTAACTTAATCATTGGGTGATGTCTTCTGTTGCTTCTTAGCGTAATTCAAAATTGTAAATAAACAAATTGAGTGCGGTGAAGCGGCGGTCAGTGTTTATATAAATAGACATTGTAGATATCATTTACGAGCGCTCTCCTATTGGCCTAATTACTAGAGCTGACGACTACAAACTAGATGGTTGAATGTTCGATTCCTGGCTTTGGAGAGGTGCTAGTTTCGTCTTAGTAAAGAGTTGTGCCTGCCAACTTATCCATCTATATAATTCCTCTGATGATAAGATTTTAATCTTTGAAAAGCCTGGCTTAAGGAAAGAAAACATGTTTTTATCGAGTACACCTTGCATTGAACAATCAAAGATTAAATAGATTCGTCAGCCGCACATCTTTATCTCTCTTCCTTCATTTATCTTTATGTGTATATATATATATATATATATATATATATATATATATATATATATATATATATATATATATATATATATATATATATATATATATATATATATATATATATATATATAGTTTTCAGGTTCGATTATTTTCGATAGGATTCCGAATCAGAGAGCTCTATGTCCGTTCAAACAGAGCATGAATACGTTATGAGGTTTTAAAAGACTAAATATACATTCGGATTGTACACATTATAAGTTATTTCGACCATAACTAGGTCTCCTCGGATGTGTTTCCAATCACGATTCAAACGTGATTGGAAACACATCCGAGGAGACCTAGTTAAGGTCGAAATAACTTATAATGTGTACAATCCGAATGTATATTTAGTCTTTTTAAACCTCATAACGTATATATATATATATATATATATATATATATATATATATATATATATATATTTGTCTTAAATGTTGATTTTTTTCATTATTATAACGGCCAGTAATTTACAACTTAAAATGAGCCTCTATAATACTGAGATGTTACATGAGAGCGTGATTACGTTCTATGAGCGTGCAAGATTCAAAAGTTTGATTGCTTAACCGCTAAGAATTTGATTACGTTCTGAGCGCGTTCAGGATTCAAACGTATAATTGCTTAATGGCTAAGAATTTGGTAACGTTTATTACTATACTAGACACTTTAAAATGTTGTGACTAGTTTCGTAATTCACATTATTGATTGTGGGTAGACTTTCAAATGTGTGTGTGTTCATGTGTGCTTCTAATAGTCTGCATGAATGAAAATCTATGTATGCACGGTCGTTCCTTCCTCATAAAGGTGGAAAGATGCATATGTCTACATATGTCTACATATTTATGTTTAAATTTATATGTGCACAGAAATTAGTTGGCTGGTTTCATCAGTCTATGTGTGTGTGTGTGTTTGTGTGGGTGTGTGTATGCATGCGCGCGCGTGTGTGTGTGTGTGTGTGTGTGTGTGTGTGTGTGTGTGTGTGTGTGTGTGTGTGTGTGTGTGTGTGTGTGTGTGTGTGTGTGTGTGTGTGAGAGAGAGAGAGATAGAAAGTACACGTATGTTACTAGACTCGGGAACTGAAGAAGACGTACAAGTTAAAAGCTAATGTCATCTCGTTGTGCAAAGCGAAGACATTGCTGATCCGATGAAGGTACGATGATCCGAAGAAATTTGTTGTCATTTGGTCTTCAATAACAGTCACTAAATGTCTTAATAATAATAATAATAATAATAATAATAATAATAATAATAATAATAATAATAATAATAATAATAATAATAATAATAATAATAATGATGACTATGCACAATGCATTGCACCCAAAATGATTATTGGTGTTATACTGACTTTCTTCATGTTCCATATTCCTTTCAGTTCTCTGGCAAGTTCAGTATATTTGCTTCTTTTTTCCGTCTCTTTGATCTTCACTCTGTGGTCCGCTGGAACGGCAAAGTCTACGATTTTGCAGGATTTTTCTTTCTTGTTGATTATTATCATATCCGGTCTCCTTGCTGTTATGGGTTTGTCTGTTTGTACATTCATATCCCATATGATTTTGTGTTTTTCGTTTTCTAGTACAGTTTCTGGTTTGTGTTTGTACCGTTTTTTTGCATATTCGAAATTCAGTTGTTTGCACATTTCCCGGTGTACTTCTTTCCCCACGCTGTCATGTCTGTTCTTGTATTCCTTTTTGGGCTAGCTTGATGCATTCACTTATTATATGATTTATCGTTTCGTCTCTTTGTCCACACAATCGGCATTTGCTGTTTTCCTGGGTTTTATCTATCTTTGTTTTAATCATAGGAGCACTAGGAACAGTCCCAAAAACATGGAGAAAAGACTAGGAGAAATAGGAATCAAAGGGATAACTGAGACCATACAAAGGACAGTAATGATCAAAACAGCTACAATCCTGAGAAATGTCCTCGAATGCGGAAACCAACCCACATAAGCAACGAATGGAGAACAAACACATGGAAGCACAAGACAACAGAACCGGGGAAAATACAACCGCACGAGAGAGGCGCAAGCATAGGCTGACACCACGAAAATTATGGACAGAGGGTCGAGGAGGGAAAGCGCAAACCAGACCTCCACTGGAAGAGCGCGGACAGCTCTAGGACCTTGGGGAGGCTTGTTGCCACTCGGGCCCCAGAGGGGACCAATGGCCCTTATCAGCGGGAAATCGGTGGTAGGTGGCTGTTGCGATACCGCAAGGTCATCAGCGGTGATGAACGGAAAGAAGTGGAGCATACTGGAAGTCTGAGGAGACTTGTTGTCACTCAGACTCCAGGGAATACCACAGGTTGTTGGCAGTGGGCGATCACTGACGATGACCAGTGTGATAACTCCTAGTGAGTAAATAATAATAATTTAAGAAAAAAAAAGTGTTAATTAAAAAAAAAATTTTTTAATCTTTTTTTTTAATGGTGTCGGCCTAGGCTGACACCAGACAAAATATTTGTAGAGGGTCGAGGAGGCTGAGAAGACTGAGGAGGGACAGTATAAACCAGACCTCCACTGGAAGTGCAGAGAGTGCTGGGACCTTGGGGAGGCTTATTGCCACCCAAATCCCAGAGAAGACCAATTGTCCTTACCAGCGAGAAATCAATGGTAAGAGGCTGTTGCGATACCGCATCGTTATCGAAAAGAGGTGAAGAATACTGGAAATCTGGGGAGGCTTTTTGTCACTCAGATTCCAGGAAATACCACTGGTTGTTGTCGGTGAGCAATCACTGACGATGATCTGTGAGAACTCCTAGTGAGTACAAATAATAATAATAATAATAATAATAATAATAATAATAATAATAATAATAATAATAATAATAATAATACATTCGATAAATACAGAAATTCTTAAGTAAAAGGTAAAACAGGTTCAGTAATTTCAATATTTTAAATAACTATAACAGAATCAATTGACAAACCACCTCCTTCCGACACATCTTATTTTCACAAAGGATTTCAGAATACATTGTCATGTCATAATAGACCCTCTCTATTTCCTATTTCTCTCCTTCTCTTTCTCCTTCCTCTCTCTTCTCTTTTCTGCTCTCTTCCCTCTTTCTCTCCTCCTCTTTAGCCTCCTCCCTATCCTGATTTCTTATCTCTCTTCTGCCCTCTCTATCCACTCTCCTCTCTCCTCTATCTCCTCTTACTTTTCCTCTTTTAATTATTTACATCATTCAATTTCTCTTACAACTTTCTATTTACGTTATTCGCTCTTCTTCCCTTCATCTAAAACATTTAAGTGAAGATGACGTGTTTACGGTGAAAAGATGATAATATTCCCAAAGTTTTAGTAGTATATGGATGTAAATAATAATAATAATAATAATAATAATAATAATAATAATAATAATAATAATAATAATAATAATAATGATAATAATAATAATAATAATAATAATAATAATAATAATAATAATAATAATAATAATAATAATAATAATAATAATAATAATAATATTATTATTATTAACAGCGCATGAAAAATACATGGACATGGTTACGGAAATAGAATCGCCACTGACAACTGTACAAATAAACATGATTATAACAAACTACTTAAAAGGCAAATAGACAAGACAAAGGCAAACAATAAATGTAGACTCTGTGGATAAAGAGACGAGACGGTAAACCAAATCATAAGTGAATGCGACAAACTAGTCCAAAAGTAATATAAAAGCAGATCTGACTGGGTCGGGAAATTAGTCCACTGGAAACTATGCAAACAACTGTACTTTGAACATGCACAAATTGGAAACAGTATTGGAAAACGAAAAACATAAAAAAAACCTCTGGGATATGTAAATACAAACAAAGAAACTGGAAATAGGCAAGAATACCGGATGGGATAATAATCAGCTAGATGAATAAAAACAAACTGTGAAATCATAAATTTCACTGTCAGCAGTTCACAAAGTTAAGATCAAGGAGACAGAAAAGCGAAGCAAATACATGGAGCTTGAAGGAGAACTGAAGGTAATGTGGACATGAAGAAGACTATTGTAATACCAATAATAGTAGGAGACATGGGGAAATTGGAATCAAAAGGGAGTGTGACATAATACTTTTTTTCCATTATAATAATTATTTTAAACGATCTTTACACACTTTTATTCTATATATATTTATAACTAGTAATTCGCAGGTCCAGGGTCAACGTTTCTCAGCGCACCACCAAAAGTCGAAACAACACGAAACTTACTGCGAAAGTTAGAAACGTCGGTCGGGTCTCTTAGTAAATTTAGCGTTCATTTAAATGCAGAATAATTAACATTTTAACAAGTCTTTAAGCCTTTAAACTGGCTTTAAACTTATAATGTCCTTAACATGTTTCAAATTGTTCTTACGTTTTAAATCAATATTAAAAGTTACCTTACAGATTTCTGCCTCACTGTTGGTCGTGGTTTTGCTTGCACACTCATCTCCGTTGCTGGCTCGTGATCGTAGTGGTGTACCTGTTGGCAAATTTTGTTCTCATGCACGGAAGACAAAAACGCTCAACGGCAAGACTTCTGAGAGAGATTCTATTCTTTTATTTCACACTTCAATCGGAGAGATTTCCACTCGTCGGTTCCATCATTCAAACTCTCTTTTTCTTTCACACTGTTTACCAATAATAGTAGGAGCATTAGGGACACTTCCGAAAAGCCTGGAACAAAGACATGGGGAAATTGGAATCAAAAGGGAGGATTGACATTTTACAAATCACCGCACTAATGAAAGCAGCTGAAAGTGCAGAAACCAGGTAACGCCGTCCAAACACAGATAAATTGAAATTGAAATAGAACAAATAATAATAATAATAATAATAATAATAATAATAATAATAATAATAATAATAATAATATGATGATGATGATGATGATGATGATGATCATCATCATCATCATCATCATCATCATTCCATCCCATGTACATGGGTGGTCTTAAACTATTTTCACAAAATAAAAACGAGCTAGAAACACTAATAAGCATAGCGCAAATTTTGTTAACCAGAATATAAGGATGGAATTCGGAATGGAAAAGTGTGCACTACTTGAGACGAAAAGTGGAAACTACGAAACAGCGAAAGACAACGAAATAACAAAGAGGTTATTGCGGGCACTGGATGAACGTTAAAATATAAATACCTGGGTATTCTGGAAGCGGGCATTAACAAATCAACAGAGATGTAAGAAATGATTCGAAGAGAAGAACAAAAATACCTTACAGAAAGTGAATTATAACATAGTAGAAATATGATAAAAGAGATAAATACTCGTGCAGTATCGCTGGTAAGATACTCTGGACCTTTCATAAACTGGACTAAAGAAGAACTTAGGCACATGGAGCAAAGAACAAGAAAACTTATGACCATGCAGACCGCACTGCAGCGAAGACTAATACTGATAATACTGATTGATTCTGTGTAAAAAGAAGTGTGGGGGGGGGGGAAATACAGAAAGGCTTAATAAAATAGAAATGGCAAGATAAACAATACGGAAAAGGGCGAAACAGGAAACAAAAATTCGAGAAATGCAAAATGGGAAGAAAAGTATGGAAGATTTCTACTACAAACCAAAGAAAGGCCACACGAAAACACATGAACATGACTAAAGAAATGACTCTTGAACAGGGAAACGGAATCGCTACTGATTGCCGCACAAATCAATACGATCAAAACGAACTACAGAAAAGCCAAGATAGACAATATTCAGGAAAACAGTAAATGTAGATTATGTGGACAAAGAGACGAAACGATAAATCACATCATAAGTGAATGCAGGAAACTAATAATACTAATAATAGTAGAAGCACTAGGAACAGTTCCGAAAAACTTGGAAACAAGACTAGGAGATATTGGAATCATAGGGATGATTGACACGATACAAGGCACGGTACTTATAGAGACAACTGCAATAAGCAGATAAATCCTCGAATGCGGAAACCAACTGGCATAACCAGGTCACGCCAACCAATCAAAGAATAACTGAAATTAAATAACGCAGCATAAAAAAAAAACAAATAGAAACATAGAAAGAACATGACCTGAAATTGCCAGTATAGATATGTAAAAAAATCCTTCTTCTAATGAAAACGCATTGGGAGGATCGAAAATACCCAGGAGGGAGAGCACCGTCCAGACCTCCACTGGAAGGGCACGGAGAATACTGGAACCCTGGGAAGGCATATTACCACTGAGATTCAAAAGCAAGATAGCAGCCATTATCAGCAAGAAATAAATGGTAACTTGCTGTTGCGAGAACGCAAAATTATTTGCAACGGTCACCGAATGAAGCAGAGAGTGCTGGAAATCTGGGAAGACTTGTTGTCACTCAGATTTCAAGGAACACCAACTGTTTTTGCCAGTGAGTGGTCACAGGTAATGACTTGTATGATTTCATCTAGTAAATAATAATAATAATAATAATAATAATAATAATAATAATAATAATAATAATAATAATAATAATAATAATAATAATAATAATAATTCCGATAAACTGACACCTTCTCTCCACAGAAATAAAAACGCGGTGGCACCAGCATCGGTTGAAGCCACAGAAAATGGCCGTGACGGGTCTGAGTGGATGGAAATACCGAGGGGGGGGGGAGCAACATCCAGACATCCACTGGAAGGGCACAGAGATTACTGGAATCCCGAGGCAGTGTATTGTGAATCAAATATCAGAGAACGCTATCAGCCTTTATCAACGAAAACCCAATGGTAAACGGCTGTTGCGAGAATTCAAAGTGATTTTCAACAGTAATCGTAAGAAGCGGGTACTGGAAATCTGGGGCGACTTGACACTCAGATTCCAGGTAACATCACCTGATTTTGCCAGTGAGCGATCACTGATAATGACACGTGTGGATGGATACTCCTAGTGAGTAAGAAATAATAGTAATAATAATCCAGCACTCTATAATAAAGACTAAACATGGACGACGACACCGGGGGGGGGGGCAGGGGACAGGGGGGCTCAAGCCCCCCCCCCCACACACACGCACTTTTTGACTCCCCCCCCCACTTTACGGTCATCAATAATGAAGTTATATATGCATGTGTTTAACCGGGTCCCCCCACTTTTTAGGAGAGCCCCCCCACACTTTTATAACTGTCCCGCCGGTCCTGCTAAAGTGTATTTATTTATATATAAATAAATATATGTACTTCCATCCCGTTACGCAAAAGTTAAAAAATTAATCCCTCACTCTATAATAAAATGTCAATGATAGTTTTGTTTTTTTCTTTGGGTCATCAGAAATTATACTGATAATTTATATATGAAAAATCAAATTACTGGCGTATTTCCACGATTGTATATGAATGTGTTATTAATATATCTAGATAAGTAGCGAGTGCGAACACTGGCGAAGCATATTTTTCCCCCATAATTATTGACGGAGGTTGTACACTAGTTGTGAAGAATAGTTGTTTCTGAAAGAGAATTTAGTAATAAACATTTATTATCGTCATACATTTAAAAATGCGTAAAAAAATGCGTAAAACTCGTTTTTTTTGTTGTTTTTTTTAGATCGTCTTATTATCGGTAAAACTTTCTTTGGTTATCTGGTTAAATGACAGACTTGGAACTTAGTTGGGAGCGAAAAACTTAAAATGGTCTGCATTAGTTTTTACATAATTCATATGAAATCGAACAAAAAACAAACGAACAACGAATAAACGACGCAAATAAAGAAAGTAAAAACAAAAATTAAAAGAGAAAATCTGAAAAAGAAATTTAAAAAAAAAATGCAATATGCGTAGGAAGATAAGAAAAAGATAAAGATTTAAAAGATATGCGTGGTGGTGGTGGGAGGGGGGGGGGAACACATAGGCCGAACATTCGATATAAATAAAGCGTCATTTAAACGCGTTGTTTATAAGGATCTCGTCGGATGCGGACGCTACAACGTTGTTGTTTTACATGATAATTTTAGGCAATTAAGCGATTTATCCTTTACCGAATCGTGTTTTCATTGATAAGGAAAGAAAGTAATTCTTTAAAATATTGTCATTTTTTGTAAATTAGCTTTGAATGTATTTTGTTAAAAATAGGCAAACAAAAACATTGTTTTAATTTATTTTCTATAGTTTTTTTTTTTTCTTTTAATATTTAGAAAGATTGAATTATGTGTTGGAACGCAGCTTCAAAAAAAAAAAAAAAAAGAATGAACTAAAATTTAATCACACTTATTATTAATATCATGTTATGCTATTTAATTATTTATTTGCCGTACGTTCAGCAATAAGTCGGTCTGCTTAAATTGTTAAATGAAGCTGACTCGCGCAAATAAAAAAGAAAAAGAAAAGCGGTGATTTTTTTAAAAAAAAAATCTTGTCTAATTTTAGCTCAAAAGAAGAAGAAGAAGAAAAAGAAAAGTTAGTGGTATCGAAAAAGGTACAGTTGTAAAGCGAGCAAGTGTCCGTGTAACTCGCGCCTTGAGAGGGGGGATGCCCCAGAACAACGTGAAGCTGACGCTAAACTTGTTGTTAGAGTCCGGGGAGAAATAGAAACAGTGGAGCTGGTGATCTACACTTCGCCGGGACTTACTTAAACGGAGGCTGGTACGTGATACAAGACAGAAGCCAGCTCGCAGCGGAGACACGGGCCGCCAGATTATTATCTCAGCCAATTCAAGAAAACTTTTTTATTATTATTATTATCATTATCATTATTGTTATTATTATTATTATTATTATTATTTGCTACTATGTTGGATAGACAGATGCCCGGTGTTCTACCTGTGATGCGAGGAGGATTATGTATAGTCTTGTGTCTCTTCCTCGGGACAGGGGTCGACGTGAGTGAGGCGTATCGTTCCGGGGATGTGAGACTGATTGGTGGGGCCGACAAATATGAAGGGACAGTTTTGGTAATGTCGCGGGGGGTGTGGAAATCGGTTTGCGGACTCGGATGGGACGTACTGGATGCTTCTGTCGTTTGCAGACAATTAGGATTCAGAGGAATAAGACGGTTCTTCAGATGGAGCAAATTCGGAGAAGGAAATTGTAAGTATATATAAAGTTTTGTTTTAATTTTTATCTTCTAACTCTAAACCCCATATAAACATTTAAACTTTATTTTGTACATCAAAATGTAAGATGTGTTGTCGGCTGTTTATGGATGTTCGGCGCGAACCCAAAGCCCACGGTGTTATCGTAAAAAAAAAAAAAAAAAATTAGAATTTAAAAAAAATAATTCAAAAATGAATACCATAATTGGATTCTCCGTAAAATTTTGTGTGTGTGTGTGTGTGTGTGTGTGTGTGTGTGTGTGTGTGTGTGTGTGTGTGTGTGTGTGAAAAGACAAACAGAAACCAGGTTAAAATGCAGGAGAAAAACAAAAACAAGAGATTTGACCGGTTTCGTTCGTTAATACGAACGAAACCGGTCAAATCTCTTGTTTTTGTTTTTCTCCTGCATTATAACCTGTTTTCCGTTTGTCTTTTTTCACACATTTTGTTTACCACGGCATTTCATTTTCATGACTTATCGTGTACCTAACCCCATATATATATATATATATATATATATATATATATATATATATATATATATATATATATATATATATATATATATATATATATATATATTGTGTGTGTGTGTGTGCGCATATATATATTTGTAAAATGTATTGTTGCGATGTGCTGCTTATTTTTTAAATTGTATTAAAAAAAACGTGCTCCTTGAATGATCGGGTTACAAATGCTTGGAAAAATAAATAATATCACCAGACTAACACAAATATTTATCGATAGATAAAAACCTAGTGTGTGTGTGTGTGTGTGTGTGTGTGTGTGTGTGTGTGTGTGTGTGTGTGTGTGTGTGTGTGTGTGTGTGTGTGTGTGTGTGTGTGTGTGTGCAGACACAGATTTTATTTTGACATGTTAATAGAACAAATCATTTGTACATGACGCTAATAAGAACAAGATTAACACGCGTCCGTTGATATAAACTAAACAAAAAACGAAATTCTCTTTGCCGTTCAAAGGAACAATTTTACGCGGAGCCAAAAGAAGTGTTATCTAAGAACATTTGAAATGAGCGCTGTTCAAAGTTGAAAATGTCCAGTTTTCCATTAAAGTCACCTATTCAATCAATTTTAACAAAAAATACATTTTTAATAAAGGGCGGAGGACTGTCCGAAATATTAAAATTAAAAATTATAATAACATATATAGTTACATGGTTTTATGTTTTCCATAAGGTTTATTTTTATTTGTCAAATATGAAGAAATTCACATTTTTAGCCGAGAAACACACACTAATATATATATATATATATATATATATATATATATATATATATATATATGAGAGAGAGAGAGAGAGAGAGAGAGAGAGCGGATTGTGTGTGTCCTGCACACAAATGTATGTACGTACATTGTTGTGTTGAGAACATTTCGTCGATTAACAAGGCCTATCTAAAAAGTATCCGACCGTAGGCCAGAAAAAATATTTCAAATACGTGACACGGTTGGGACGCTAATCCCCTTCAAAGTAGGCTCCTTGTGTTTGCTCTCACTTAGCCCACCGATCCATCCACTGCCGGAAACACCTCTGGAAGTCTTTTTGGAATGGTGTTCATCTCCGCCATCGCGTTAGATCGAGCAGGTGTTTGGAGGAGATGCAATGTGTAACACAAATTAAGGAGTGGTTCAACCGATTCAAAAATGGCCGCACATCAGCGGAGAGTGACCAGCGTTCTGGCAGGCCCCAAACTGTTCGGAGTGCAGCTGTTGTTGAGAAGGGGCGAAAAAAGAGATAATGCGGAACGCAGCGGCGGAGATAAACACCATTCCAAAAGAAGACTTCCAGATGTGTTTCCGGCAGTGGATGGATCGGCGGGCTAAGTGTGTGCAAGCACAAGGAGCTTACTTTGAAGGAGATTAGGGTCCTAACTCCGTCACGTATTTGAAATATTTTTTTCTGGCCTAAGGTCGGATACCTTTTAGACAGGCCTCGTATATATTTATGCGTTCATCATATGTTTACTATTATAAGTGTGTGCATATACATATTTAACAAATATACTAAAAGTAACGTTCGCATACATACATGCAAACATACATACATACATACATACATACATACATATGTCACAACGTTCGTCCGCTAACTTCTTTTAGCCTGTCACCTAGGAACGTGAAATCAGATCAAAATAACTCTCCACATCTAGGGGGGGGGGGGGAGGAGGGCATATATTTTTTTAAAACTTTTTTTGCCCCAGTCACGACAGAAAAATGAACTGCCTTGCAAAAAACGCTCTCATTTGATTTGACTTATAATCATATTGACACTAATCAAGACCGGCGGGACAGTTATAAAAGTGTGTGGGGGGCTCTCCTAAAAAGTGTGGGGGGGGGGGGGCGGTTCAACACGTGCATATATAACTTCATTATTGATGACCGTAAAGTGGGGGGGGGGGCAGTAAAAAAGTGGGGCATTCAGCCCCCCCCCCCCCCTGCACCCGGTGCCACCGTCCATGCAAATTACACGTAAATAATTTAAAGGTATGCAGATACTAAAATGTTAAGAAAATGACGATCATCGGTGCTGAATTCCCTCAAATTAGAACTTTTCCAAATCCACAACTTAAGTCATGTGAGCTGTACTTTCACACAATTTTCACCTAGGCAGTATATTTTTGATTGCTTTTATTTATAGATTTATATATATATATATATATATATATATATATATATATATATATGTTATTGTTTATTATCTATGTACGTATACGTTTCGTCCTTTTTTAATCTGGACTCATCAGCATAGAAGTATGACTATTCACTACCGATCACGGGATTCGAAACCCTGGATTACAATATATATATAAACCCTGGATTATTATATATATATATATATATATAATTTACTGTCATGTATGTACACATATATTATTATATATTATAATATATAATATATATGAAATAATGTAATATACTACGTATATATTTTTTCAGTATTTACTTTAAGAGTGCGCAATATGTGAGTAGAGTTTAGTATTCGTAAATATACTTATGGCAAGTGATCTACAAATAAACGTTTGTGCGTAGCTTACTTAATATAAGTATATTTTCATACTAAATTTATATATATACTAGAACAAATATAGAAAAATAGATTATTCGAACGAGGAAAAAATGAGTGTGCAAAGCCAGTTAAATTAATATGTATATATATATAGTCCAAAATTAGTCTCTCTATTCACTATATCGGCCTCTTCTCCCTCTCCCCCTCTCTCTCTCTCTCTCTCTCTCTCTCTCTCTCTCTATCTATATATATATATATATATATATATATCCAACTATGGCTCAATAGTATTAATACTGTGGTGATATTATTTATTGTTAAAAATGGACCATTCTAATTTTTTATTTTATTGCTGGCTTTATTACCTCGGACTCTTAATAAACGGAGAGAGAGAGACGGGAGCGAGAATGATAGACACTGTATACAATAAGAGGGTCAAACAACATACAGTGAAAGAAGTTGAATGCCAATGGACTAGTATAGACTGGTATTTTAAACCATAATTCAATCCCCCCAAAACGAGGAATATTTTAAAATGTATCGTGTATGATTAAAATATATAGGGAGAACACCTCGAGATGTAAACGTTGAATAACTTAGCTTTAATAATAGTAATATATATATATATATATATATATATATATATATATATATATATATATATATGGATCACAAAAAAAACCTTCTGCCTGATGAGACCTCAGCTCTTGATAGCTGTAGATCGATAACATCGACATGCTAGTGTAGCAGACTTTGTACATGTTTAAATAAAAATATATATATGGAGAGTAGAAGTGGACTTTGGGTTTACTTTCAGCGGCCTCGTAACTCTCGCTTCCCTTATTTTGTCCTTTAGTCCTCACATTCCATGAGCGATGTTTCTGACAAAGGGGGGGGGGGGTATTGCCGTTTTCTGGGTCGGAATATATTCATCTAACACTTATCGTTGGCTAGTTTTTGACTTTTAAGTAGTTTTTAGCTCCTTACATAAAGTGGCTTCATGCCTTGTCTGGAGCGACTTCCATAATATATATATATATATATATATATATATATATATATATATATATATATATATATATATATATATATATATATTATATGCAAAATTAACTTGTCAAAATCGGAACAGAAACCAAGACAACAGATCTAGCACACGCAAGGGCTCACTCAATACCCTTTTTACATAGAGCTTTATAATAACAACAAAAAATCAAAGATGACTTATTTTATTGTTTAATTGTAAAGTGTTAATTTTAATTATTAATTATTGTTATTTGATATTTCACAGAGAGAGAGAGAGAGAGAGATGGTACAAGTAAGTTATATAAATATGTATTGAGAGAGTGAGTGGGGGGGGGAGTTTTAGGGATGAAATACATAGAATTATAACATACCCATTTATACGACGTATATAGAATGCAATCATAAGAAACAGTATGGAAGAAGAAGAAGAAGAAGAAGAAGAAGAAGAAGAAGAAGAAGAAGAAGAAGAAGAAGAAGAAGAAGAAGAAGAAGAAGAAGAAGAAGAAGAAATCGTGAGAAAGGGGACGAGAGAAAAAGTGGCATAAAAAGAGAAGTGACAGAGAGAAAGAAAGTGAGATGGGTGGGGGGGGGGGGGCTGAAAAAAAAGCGTTAACGACTGTTGACAATTTGTGGATTCTGTCGAGTCAGCAAAAACTAACGGCTTCAAAAATTACGTAATCTGTGTAATATGTATTCAAGATGAAACCCGGCATCGGACATTGTACAGTCGAATATGCGTAGACGACGCATGGTTGGTCGCGTCATCTCGTGTGACTGTTTTCGTAACTCGGTGAAAATATATACATCTGTACACATTTATACGGATGCAGATTTGTAAAAAAAAAAAATCTAAAAAAAGAAAAGATACTAGCTTGAATATCCGTCCCAGTACGGGTTCAAAATAATGAGACACGATTGGAACGTTTACTTAGTGCAAAAGATCAGTTCACAAAATGCTAAAAGTATGTGAAAGTACAGATTATACGACTGAAGTTATGGGCTTAGAAAGGTTTTAATTTTGTTGAGTTCAGCTTTCATTAGAGCGAAATTGGCTCGATTCTTTAGAATCTATATAGTAATACGTTAAGGCAATTTCATGTTCGTACGTACATTATCACCCTCTCCTTGTTTTTTTTAAGGATGGGTTCCGCTCAATCGCCGAAGATGCAATTAAAAAAAACAAATTTTTAAAATTTCATCTGATGTCGCTATAGTGTCGAACGTGTAATTTGAACTAAGATACACTGTCTTGGCCTTCAGGTTATGATCAAACTACCACTAGGAAATTAGTAGCGCAGATGCTGAGCTGGCCCCTGTCCTCTCCAAACTCTACAACAAATCCCTTGCAGAATCTTGCTTCCTTGAAAGCTGGGCAATTTCCTCAGTGGTACCAGAGTTCAAGAATTCTGGTGAAACAACTGACCCGCAAAATTATCGCTCCATCAGTCTCCTCCCGCTTTTCGCTAAAATCTTTGAATCATTAGTCAATCTAGCGATAGTCCGCCACCTCGTTAATACTAAACTTATTTCTTACCAACAGCATGGATTTAGGCAAGCCCGTTCTACTGCGGATATCCTAACAGTTATCTCCGAACGCATATACCATACACTGAACAAGGCTGGTGCAGCTAGGGCAGTAGCGTTTGATATATCCAAACCCTTTGACACGGTCTGGCATGATTGTCTTCTCATGAAAATTAATTCATATGGTATTACTGGACGAATATTTAATATATTTAGACCCTTCTTAACCAAAAGAAAGATTCAGTTGTCCTCGATGGCCGTACTTCTAAAGAGTATTACATTAATGCAGGTGTACCCCAGGGATCGATCCTTGAACCATTATTTTCCTGATTTTCATAAACCACCTACCTAATGCAATTGTGTCTGAGATGGGCATATTTTGCTTATGACACCACACTCTATTCTCGACATGCCGGCAAAACGAATGCTAACATGAACAATGTAATGTTTGAATCTTTAGAAAATAATCTGTAGCTGAATGGATGGTAACATTTAATGCCACTAAAACAAAACTTTTTTCCTTTAACAATTATAAAAATAATTTTCAATCACCAAGTGCCATGGGTCATCCATTGAGCTTGACTTAGATTGTTTGAATCAGTCAGTTTGCAAAGCCAGTTAAATTTTTTTTTAAATAAAAAGACAAAATCCCAAATTAGTGTTTCTGTTTGTTAATTCTATTTATAATGAATCATTCCAATCTTCTGTGTTATTCTTAGTTTTATTTTGACTGTCAATAAAAAAAGATAGAGGTAAAAGGGAGTCACAGAAGCGAAAGTGATAGAAGCTGTATCAAATAAAAGCAGGGACTTATACAGTGATAGAAGTGGGAGTAGTAGACAGGAACATAGTAAGAGTTGTGTGACCTAGTGAGTAAATTGCAAATTACGACTAGTTAAAAAATAAAATTACCTCAATCCGAAAAAGCAAAGAAATATTTTAACATCTATTTTGTGTGATTAAGATATAAAAGAAAAATCTTTAGGGAAACAAACGTTGATTTATTCAGATTTAGTATAATACTAGATGGATAGATGTGTATATGTGTATAACACACATGTATACAAATAGACGTGACGAAAGATCTCTTTAATATAATTAACAATTTAAATGTCGCTTTTTATGTTAGGCGTTTTCTGGCTTTAATAACTACATTGCAAATAATACATTAACTAAACGTTGTTCGGCTAAATTTCATAAATAATAATGAATTATGCGAAAACAACGTGCGTGCGTGCGTCTATTCACATACTCACACGCACGTACACATATGCAGATTTCAGTGAATTTTGCAAACTTGGCACAATTTGTTATATAGAGATTTAACAGACTGCGTATACCATTCCGCAGCTTGCGTAAAGAGGGCACCGCAGCCTGTAAGGTTTACCGTGGCGTTTTCTAACGAATGTGAATATCCGCATCAGACGTTCGCTTTGAATTAACGGATCCTCTGATGCCTGTTGACATACACTCGGCCGCTCAAAAGAGCGCTGAGAAAATGAAGTCGGATCAGACAAATTACTTAATGTTTGTACCGACGCAGCCTCGGCATATACAGATGGCTCCATTCGCTAGACACATTTCTCTTTCTTTATGTCATTTTATTTTTATCTCTATCTTTATATAGTTAGGTATTTCTTATTATTTTTACTGGCGATAGTAACAACGTTTCCACTTTGTAAGCGGTAAAGAATCATGTAGAATATTGCATTGTCCTCCTTAATAGGACGCGTTTTTTGTTTTTTAAATTTTTAATATATATTTATTAATTTTTACAAAACCTTTTATGTGCGTAAAAATTAATGAATTTATATAGTTAGGTATGTTTATATGTTTATATATTTGTATGTAAAAGGTTCACTCCTAAACTAATTAATCGATCATTATGAATTTTTTAACACAGCTGCTACGCGTAAGTGGTTTAAATATGAGCTGTATTTAGTTTAATTTAGTTTCATGCAAAGGGGGTAAAGACCCTTCGTGACAATTATGATATTTAGAATTGTTTAAACATCAATTAATAAATATTCCAGAAAGTATTTTAAAGGGATTTTAGGGGGCATAATATGGGCACAACCTCCCATTTAAAAATTAAAATATATCAGATTTGCATTGAATTTGATCCATTATATCTTGATTTTAATCTTCGAAAGGGGACATAAAAGTGGTGCAAAAATGTTCTGTTCGGGGAATTAATTTTACCCGTCCTGGAACGGGTATTCTTCTAGTTTTTTTTTGTTTTTTTTAGATAAAATTGGAATTATAATTCCGAAAGCCTGGGAAGTTACCGTTGAAAAACGAAACCCACAAAAGAAAGTACCAGACTTTAGAGAAAAGTCAATGGAACGGTAGAATTGTAATCAAGTAACAACGTTTAACAAGCCGCGCGTGCGTGGTCCCCGTCTGTATGTGACTCGATGTGACGAATGTAAAATGCAATAAATTTGGGCAATTTGGGGCAATTTTTACCTCCCTTTGATCCGCCTGGGGGCGCAAACCAGACTTTTTCTGATGTCAAGGATGCTCATTTTATATCCAGAACAATTGCCTCTACATTTTGGCCAAGTTTCAGAAAAATTGAATGGATGGATCAAACGTTATGGGAGAAAAGGGTCATTTTTTGCCATTTTGGGGGCTTTTGACCCCCTGGGGGCGCGAACCAGATTTTTTCCAAGCTTAGCGATACTTATTTTCTATTAGGAACAATTGCCTCCACATTTTGGCCAAGTTTCAGAGAAATTGAATGGATGGATGAAAAGTTATGGGGCAAAAAAAATGTCATTTTTTGCCATTTCGGGGCCTTTTGACCCCCTGGGGGGGGGGCTAACCAGATTTGTTTTTTTTTAAATCGGAGAATGTCACTTTCTAACCTGACAAAAGTTACAGCTGTATGGTTGCGGAGAAAAATCCGGACGGACGGACGGACGGACGGACATGCCTCAAAACATTAGTCCTCCGATTTATAAAATCGGGGGACCAAAAACAGCGTAAGGAGTATTGGAATATTGGGATGTAAAATTGACTTTCTCTGGTGGAAATCAGGTTATGGATACGTAGTGTTTGCTTTTCTGTGCAAAGGATTAACAACTGTTCGGATGTTGAAGACACATGCATGAGACGCGTTTTTTCTATTATTTACTTGAATGTGTCTGGTGTCTTTAGAACAGGAATTCTTAATTTGGTGTCCATAGATAGGTCATAGGGTCCGTAAAAGTCAAAGAAAAAACTAACATTTATATTTATGTAGAATATTAAAAAAGTATATTTGGTAGCAGATGTTACATACGTCATTCTGTCTACCTGTCTATCTATCTATCTGCCATGATGAAGAAGAAGAAGAAGAAGAAGAAGAAGAAGAAGAAGAAGAAGAAGAAGAAGAAGAATAATAATAATAATAATAATAATAATAATAATAATAATAATAAAATTAAAAAAAAAAAAAAAAATAATAATAATAATAATAATAATAATAATAATAATAATAATAATAATAATAATAATAATAATAATAATAATAATAATAATAATAATAATAATAAAATTTAAAAAAATAATTAAAAAAATAATTTAAAAAATCAAAAAAATCTTTATTACATAATTTTCAAATACAACAACTATACAAATGTTAGCGGGAACAGAAACATACCTATCAGGTACTCTTCCGCCTAACTCCCTAAAATTGTGTTAAGAAGTTGCTGTTTTATATTTAACTTGCACTTATATATTTGTTCCAGGCTTAAATTAAGTTGGAACTATTAAAGAAACAAAAAATAGCTTCCTAGTGAAATGACCTTTTTATCAGAATTAAAGGGGATTTTCTTTATTTTAATTTGTAGAATATTATTGTATTTCAGTTTTGTATTTTGACGCGGCCATCATTTTTTGGAACATAAAAAAACTGAAAATGTTTTCATTCCTTCTCTGTGTATGCTATGCTATACACGAGACAATGAATTACCAATCGAATAAAATGCATTCATTGCATGCGACAACAATAATAATAATAATATGTTCATTTCCGTTTTTCGATAGAAGGCATCCAAAACTTTCACCATATTCTCAAAAGTGTCTGTGGCTAAAAAAACCTGCTTTCGAATAAGTATTCGATATGAATGCAGTAGGGGTTACAAGAAGGAGTTTTGCTCGCATTCCGACCCGCTAAGCTTGTCAAATAAGGTGACGGAAAACTGGGGAACATTCCTCGGATTGGTTTAGTTTGTCTCTTTGGACCGCATATCAATACTTTAGGGTTATGTAATGTCGAATCACAATACGTAATAGAAAACAATAAATTGTAAACAATTATTTGAAGGTAAGTGTCTATTTTATTTATAACTTAGGGGAAAGGGTGTTCATACCTTCACCAGAGATATTACAATGTAAATAAATGCGATAGATTTGACTGTATTTGCATTCGGCTTATCTGATTCCATAGTCCATGTCAGTTCGGTATTGATTGTAGCACGCGTACGCGTCACGTCAATCATAATATAAGCGAAACATAACAGTAAGAAATAAGAGTTCTCGGGTCAGTATTATAATTATAGAGATAGGCTGCATTTAAATATTAGTTATAAATATGTTCCTTATAATAAACTGGAGCAGAAAATATATGGTCTTGGATCATTTAATGATCAATTTTAGTGAACAAATTCGTAATAAAATTTCCAAATATACATTAGATTATTATTTTCGGCAATTTTAGTCAAAAGTTAGCACTCGTTATTGGCTAGACAAACTTCTTGCCGTCTATTCTTAGAGATAACATTATATCGGCTCTTTCTTACTCTTATGCTAATTAAGCAGACTAATTTGACAGTATCACTAGAGCAATTTTACAGTTAGTGTTGGTGGTATTATTATTATTATTATTATTATTATTATTATTATTATTATTATTACTTGTACTCACTAGGAGTTATCACACAGGTTATCGTCAGTGATTTCTCATCGAAAACAACGGATGGTGTTCCCTAGAGTCTGACTGACAACAAGCCTCCCCAGATTTCCAGTACTCTCCACCTCTTTTCGATAACCATCGCAAATAACCTTGCGGTATCGCAACAGCCGCTTACCATTGATTTCTTGCTGGTAAGGACCATCTGATATTTGGGTGGTAATAAGCCTCCCCAAGGTCCCAGCACTCTCCACACTTCGCACTCTTCCAGTGGAGGTCTGGTTTGTGCTGTCCTTCCTCGGTCTTCTCATCCTCCTTGACCCTCTACAAATATTTTGTGTTGTGTTAGCATGCCTAGGGCGGCACCATCTTTTTGGGGAGAGTGAGCAGCTTATGATGTTTATTGCAGTTTCTGTTCATTGGTTCATGTGGTGGTGTTCTTCCTTTGGTTTTGTTTACTTCTTGTTGTGGTTGTTATTGTTGTTGTTGTTATTATTATTATTATTATTATTATTATTATTATTATTATTATTATTATTATTATTATTATTATTAACAACAACAGCAGCAGCAGTAGTAGTAGTAGTAGTAGTGGCAGAGACCTCTACTTGTTCTTCTCTTCTTTCGTATGAATCAGATGATTCTGGTGTTGGCATTAGTTTCCCCGATGTTTTTCTAGTTAGAAATCTTTCTGAAAAGACATCGGGTACTTACAGGAAGGACCACGAGAAGGTTGCCAACATCCCTAGGTGAAAGTGGTACTGTCGAACCGACTGGATTCGAACTTGGAACACCCAGGTCTTCAGTCCGTGTCGATATCCACTTAACCACCGTCACCTCCCACCTCTACTTGTTGATGACAGGTTGTATAACGAATATGCGAAATCTCAGTCGGAGTCCCACGCATCTTTTTAACCAATCGAAGCGTAAAATCTTACATTCTCGTAAGTCCTGATGAGCAGTTATCACATCTGAAACTAATTTATCATGTTTTTATGAATTGCCACTACTCAGACGAAACAAAAATACCAAAAAATAACAGACCATGTCACCGTAAATTTTCTCGGGGTCCATTTTTCTTGAAGACGGTTAATTCTTTTTTTCTGATTTTCACATATTTTGTAAACATCATAATTTATATTTTTAGCACAAATAACAGTGATGAACAAAAATATATGGACGATATTCAGAACTTTTGAATTTCATTAGTTCCATTTGAATAAATCCCGACAATCTGAAGATTCGCTTAATTGCTCTGCCCAGGCTTGTTAATCTAGTTTTCTCTACCATTTCACTATTATGTATCAATGAAAAAGATGTTGTTA
The DNA here is from genome assembly GCA_963556195.1 of Sepiola atlantica. Lineage (NCBI taxonomy): Eukaryota > Metazoa > Mollusca > Cephalopoda > Sepiida > Sepiolidae > Sepiola > Sepiola atlantica. The sequence goes on along the minus strand of OY744523.1, from coordinate 25,718,313 downwards.
TTAAACATGTAGAACTTGTAATAGGTACGAATATGAAACAATATTATATCACAAAATCGGTGCAAATATGTACGTTTGCATATAACTTGATCGTATATATAGGACCGATTATCTGTATGTTATAGTATTCATTTATATAGCTTCGTATTTATGTAGGTATCATAGCATTCACGAGTAGGCCGATATGTTAACCATTGAATCATCATAAATGCGTTTAGCAGCCTTTGAATATCCGATAGCCGTTACATTCATTGTTAATGAAGCAACTGTAGAGTCTCGAAACTAATAATTTCGCTGACTTCTTATTGGAGTTAGATAAGAATATTCCTTCTCCAAAAGAAGTAGTGTTTCGAATACTGTATTCCCCTTCCCCACTTGTATTACATAATTTAATCGAAGTAATTTATTTTAGATTCATAATCCTTTTAGATTAACGTATGACTACGGAAAATATTTTTTTAAATTGTTTAATGAATTGTAAAATACATCTTGCAGATGCTTCGATATCGGTCATCAGCACTGAACTGGTTTCAATGCAGATTTCGGGTTTTAAAACATCAGACCCACTCCACTAGTAACCTAGGTATTTTTCGAAAGAAACATGTTTTCCTCTCCAATGCGACGTCGTGCTACGCACCACATAACATTGTAAGATAGATTGTCTGACTGAAAAACACTAAATACATAAAACTATCTCTCTCTCTCTCTCTCTCTCTCTCTCTCTCTCTATATATATATATATATATATATATATATATATATATATATATATATATATATATATATATATATATATATATGTGTGTGTGTGTGTGTGTGTGTGTGTCATTGTTAAATAACTTTCATTGTAGTGGAATCATGAATTTTATTCGCAATCCTCGCCAGATGTTATTCTCTCCCTTTTTTATTCATTTTTTTTATCATGAAATAGGATTGTCTTATCTTTACATTAGTTTCTTCTTATTCTTATTTTTATTTATTTATCGCCTTTTTACCCGAGTTTTGCTCATTTTTGTATATTCTCCTTAATCGCTCTCTTGTTTATCTTCCTCATTTTCTCCCATTCCTTGTGTGCGTCATTCTGTTTATTCAATATGGCTGCTCGCCTCTAAAACGCACGCATGTGTGTCCGTGGTATTCATAAAATTCCGCCATAACTGTGTTACCCAAAAATCTCTTTTCAATGCATGTAATCAAAGCGGGTAGACGCGAAACTACTTGCGAAATTATTCGACCTACATTTCAAGCCATTCTGATATACTGATATATAGGTGTGTCATAATGACATAAGCTGGAGTCGTTTGTCCTACCACTGGGTTATACCTCTAAAGAGAGAACACTAACGGGATAGACCATTGAATACTACTCTGTTCGCACCACTTGTCTCACGTGACCACTAATGGAATCGGTAGACAGGGCGTTGTAGATTAATGGGTTACAGTCATGGTCTAAAGACTAACGTTTATATGGCCCCCTTGTGAACCATGAGATTTTTCAGTGGTCAAAAGACCAAAACAGGGATCACGATGGCTCACATAAAATCTAGTACACAGAAAATGCACATACTTTTTTAATTAATAATTATTATTTAACATTAAAATATTAAATTGAAGTTGAGTTAAATATTTGATTAATCTCATAAGCCATGTTGTTCGTTTTTTTTTGGGGGGGGGGTATAATCTATGCAAAATTGTTTTGAATTTTTTTCTTTTCTTTTTATAAATGTTAATTTTCTGTAATTGTCAGATGTAGATATAAACCACCTGTTTGCTAATAAATCCTTAATAATATACGCAATATTAGTTAAATGAACAGGTTTATTGAAACAACATATTTATTCAAATAATAATAATCTTTGATTTGCAAATGGTCCTGGATTTAGTTCTGTTTTGTTTTTTTTGTTGTTTTTTTGTATGTCGTAACATATCAACACTTTTGGATTATGTAATGATGAAATATTATTGGTAACTAATTACTGTATACGATTATGAGCACAAATTCCTAAAGTTGGGTGTAAGTTGTGGGTTCATACCTGCGTTGGAACGATTCATCTGAATCGGAATTGTGAACTGGAAAAAGCGGAACTTTTGAGGTATCGGAATGTGTATCGGAATCGGAAAAAAACTTGAGCCTTATTTCCGATTCCAAAACCGATTCTTTCAAAGAAAATTAAACTGAGTTTTTCATTGCTGCTACTAATGATGAAATGATAAATATATTTATTTATTGTTTAAAACTACCAGCTAAACCAAACTCTATAGATCATAACAACATGAAAATACGTATAAAAATGTAACTTTGCATAAATTCGGTAGGTAACTTTTAAAAGAATGCAGTTGATTTATAAGGTTCCGAAAAATGTTCAAATATTGAATAAAACATTTTTGTCAAGAAAGAATACTGACAAACATCATTGATGCTTAAATTATAATAATTAAAATGATTTATTTTATGCTGCTGGGCTTTTGTGCTTTCTTTAATTATATGATAGGATTTTGTCCGATGGGCTTTTATCCGCTCTCCCAGCATTAACAAAACTCATAAGACTGAGCAAAAGGTGTGAAAAAAGGTTTGAATATGGTGTTGAGTTGAATTAGGTATAAATGAATTAGTGAATTTAAAGTGTATGAGAACACACTTTGACGTCAGTTCTTCTTTGATTTTGAGTTTCCATGTCTGTAAACTTGTTGTAAAAATATAAAAAGGTATAAAAGGTGGATGCGGATGGAGAATGTAGTAAATTCAAATACTACTAATAAAAATGATTCTTTGTTATAATTGAAACCGTTTCCTCGGTAGTAAATGTTTACTTTAACTGAAAAGCGACAACTACACTGACTACAGTGAAAGACAGTGAACATCTTCCATTTAAGTGTCTACATAGATATTTTTGTTTACTATTTAAAAAAATTTTTTAATGTGTTTTATTAATTGAGAAGTAATTACTAACATGTTTTATAATTATTTTTGTTTCATATTAAAAATTATATTCTAATGTAATGTGAAAGGTTTCTCTTTGTAAAAGTTAAGTAGATTCTTTTACTAGATAAGATTTTCTAAGTATAATTATTATTATTATTATTATTATTATTAATAATAATAATAATAATAATAATAATAATAATAATAATAATAATAATAATAATAATAATAATAATAATAATAATAATAATGTTGTTGTTATATCATGGTAGATTAACATCCTCAGCTAAATCACACCTCTAAAAATGAGATTCTATTTTTTTGTGTGACCACCCTGAAAAAAACCCAACTATTTATAAATTTAGAGCGGGGGATCAGTTTCACATATAAATTTAACGTAAAATGAGCTCTCATTTTCGAAACATTCTAGCATGTTAGAGCAGTTAATCAAAAAAATGATTTTGTTCTGGGAGATAAATTCTGTACGTTTATTTGTGGAGTGGCGGGCTACTTTTTAAAGAAATTACGCGTGGTTTTACGACTTTGCCAGTAGGACTTAGGGTTATTGATAAAAAACATTTAGTGAACACCCCTAAAAATTCCGAATGCTCCGGAAATGATCATTTTACGTTATATTTATATACGAAACTGATCTCCTTCTCTAAATTCTAAATTGATTGTTGTTGTTTTTTTCTGTCCGGGGTGGTGGTAAATTTAGCTGAACGTGTTACTCTACAAATTTAGCATTATTATTAGTAGTAATATTACTATTATTATCTGTACCTTGTTTTCTTTTTTACAGTAAAACAAATCAATCTACTACATATATGCTATATTGGCAGTAGCAATAACCGCCAAATCTTTATTATTAGGATAAAAAATATGAACATTCTTTAATATAGGGAAGGTACAGAATAGTTAAAAGCCTCCTGCTCTCCTCATGTTAAGAATGGTTTTCTAAATAGTAACATTATTATTTAGAACCCCATTCTTAACATGAGGGGGCAGGAGGCTTTGTTAACTATTCGGTTCCTACATCGTCTTCTTATTTTGCATACAAATCGTTGACTATTTTCAATTGTTTATACAAAAAATTCAAATAGCATTTTGTCAACTAACGACGAACTAATGCAAATCGACTTTAAAAATAGAAATAAATCTTTAGTCGTCTCACTATATTCAATCAATTACGAGAATACAATATTAGAAAAAATATTTACAAAGATCTACTCATGCAATATACGCCCCCCCCCCCCAACATCCGAGTGTATTTTTTACGTTTCGAAAATATATGCCGACATTACATGGAGGTTTTACTTCGAAAATTCGAATATTTAGAAAAAAAATCAACAAATCTCTAATTAACATTTTTAAAGAATCGGAATCGGTAATTGTATCGGAATTTGGAAAAACTTTGGAATCGTCCCATCACTATTTCATACCTTTGTCAACGATATTAGTGCGTAATTGTATATAGCAGAATCGCTAGACATCGCCGATTCCATAGCCAGCGACGGTATACTTTAGACAAATCACGTACCCCCCCCCTCCCCGATCCTGGCTTGGGTAGATAGACAATCTACGGACAGGTTTCATGTATACAACTCTTTGAAAAGACAATGGATATCCACTGAAAGAGTGTCTGCGTGATTAGTTTATAGCGAAACCAAGTTGCGCAATTTCCAACCGCACTTCTTCTGACCGAGTATTGTTCAAGTCCAGTGGCAAGGAGAAATACAAGACGACCAGAAACAATGCTTAGGTAACCAAAGCAGGTATTTTGCTATTCCGGAGATTTCCTTCTTCAAAACTAGTTGCCCTACCAAGGATTGAGAGTCTAGTCTACTCTACTATTTCACGCATAGCTTTCCCAGAGGTATCACAAAAAGTGATTTTACATCTACTTAAAAACTTAGGACACAGGTATTCCTAACGTTCACCAATATAAACAAGCCGCGCGTGCTTGGTCCCCCTCTGTATGTGACTCGATGTGGCGAGTGTAAAATGCAATAAATTTGGGCAATTTGGGGCATTTTTGACACCCATTGTACCCCCTGGAGGCGCGAACCAGAATTTTTCTGAGGTCAAGGATGCTCATTTTATATCCAGAACAATTGCCTCTACATTTTGGCCAAGTTTAAGAAAAATTGGGAGAAAAGGGTAATTTTTTGCCATTTTGGGGGCTTTTGACCCCCTGGGGGCGCGAACCAGATTTTTTCCAACGTCAGCGATACTTATTTGCTATTAGAAACAATTGCCTCCACATTTTGGCCAAGTTTCAGAGAAATTGAATGGGTGAATGAAAAGTTATGGGGCAAAAAATGTCATTTTTTGCCATTTCGGGGCCTTTTGACCCCCTTGGGGAGGGGCTAACCAGATTGATTTTTAAAAATCGGAGAATGTCACATTCTAATCTGACCAAAGTTACAACTTCATGCAAAATTTCAGGGAAATTCAATGGATGGTTGTGGAGAAAATTCCGGACGGACGGACGGACGGACGGACGGACGGACGGACGGACGGACGGACGGACATGCCTCAAAACATTAGTCCCCCGATTTTATAAATCGGGGGACCAATAATGACCGAACTCAACATTACTTAACCGATGATCCAACAAGAACAAGAGTTTCAACGTGATAACCGTATTCTCAATTCTTTGCTTATGTATTTACATAGGGTATTGATATGCGTATTATTTGGAATGCTTTTTTAAAAATAGACACTGATATTTTCTTTGAAAAAGAATGCTGATTAATATAGTGATTTATCCAATGGCGGAACATGTAATCATGCTCCGAAAAATTAAACACCAACAATTAATATTTAATCTTGTGTACATATGTTTCAGAAATGCATTGTCTTTTCAACAGTATGGTAGATAATGACAATTATGAGTATCACATCTTCAGCGCATAAATTCTTTATCAATTTGTTATAGGCAAAAATTGCGATAGAATTGCTAAATGATCATAAACGTTTTTCTTTCATGGCAGACTAAAATAATTGGATTCAAAAATATATATAGTCATCCACATACAGACTGTTTCACAGCTCTTCAGTGCGGCTAGATCATCTAGTGCCTCAAGCCGGGATTGAAACTCAACCGCTGAGCTGACAGTCGGCGCCTCTACCCCTGCACTATCATATACCACTGGCTGAATGTTAACATTGTCAAGTTCCGGGAGCTCGAATTAGTTTTACTCAATGAGCTATGCCTTAAAGCTAGTGGCAGTTGACGATATCCTTACGAATAAGCTCTACCCAAGAAAGGGAGCTTTATATAGTTATCCACATACAGACTGTTTCGCTGTATCACAGCTCTTCAGTAAATAGATTCAATCTTCAAAGAAGATGGATAACGTAAGTTTCTAAAAATTGTATTAAAATCATATTTTAATAAACGTTTATTAAAATATGATCTTTAATACAATTTTCGATACAATAGATAAAAACAAGGTTTCTGGATTTTATTGGTTTTTCGTGACCATTTAACAATTCATTGTTAGTTTAACCTACAGTCATATCTGGGAAGACTTGTTGTCACCAGGGAACACTACTACCACTACTACTACTACTACCACTACCACTACTACTATCATTACCACTACTACTACTACTACTACCACTACTACTACTAATAATAATAATATCAATTGTCTTTGACCACTTTGAACAATACCTCGTGAATTGCATTCATCTTTTTTATTCTAAATATCCAATTCGTTTTCTATTCAACCTTTTATTGGCTTACTTAAAAAGATAACGTGTTTACAATCGGTTGATTTCCTTGAGAAAAAAAAGGAGAAATAAATAAAGAACTATACGACCAGATATGCTCGCCTTTTTGCACTATGCGATGAATGTAACATTATATGCATGGCCGTCAGCTTTCTTGACTACTTAACTATGTATTAACACCGAAGTACAATGGCTACTTTCTTCGTTTTCTAAACTGGATAAAGAATAATTTTGTACAAATATGTCACAAGTCGAAAGAAGCCATTAACTTGCCGGACTATGGGCGTTAGTCTGACATGACTGGTTTTCATCAACTGTGAACGACCCCGCCTACTCGCTACAGACACTTTTAGAAATTCTTTTTTTTTTAATAATCCGTTCAATCTTTTTTAATTTGAACAAGAGTGGATGTTTAAAAAAAACCTGCTTATGCAGCGGTTGTCGAGGTATTTACTTTATGGTTTCGGCTTTTCTCAATGGAAAACAGCGCGTTATGAAGTGCCTTCATAATGAGTCGATTTGAACAACGAAAAAAAAGGACAAAGAAACAACGATGTCTATTTCTGGAATTTGTTTTACTTACCCGGCGTTGACTGGGAGTCTTTCTACTTTCGTTTTCGTGGGGGGGGGGGGTATCGGCATTCGGCGGTGGGGCGCCTCAGTCGAAATTTGGAGAGGGGGGTATCAGCATTCGCCGGTTGGGGATGGGGGTGTTGACATACGCCGGTGGGACGCCTAAGGGGAAATTTGGGGAGGGAGAGTGTCGGCATTCTCCGGTGTGAGCGCCTCAGGCCAAATTTGGGGAGGGGGAGTGTCGGCATTCGGCGGCTCAGGCCAATCTTTCTACTTTCGTTTTTTTTTTTTTTTAACTATGCTGTGTATTTTTTGTACCAAATTATTTTCAGTGGGATTTTGACAGTGAATCTTTAGCACAAACCGTGTAATAATAGGTGCGATGCGCTGTCCTCATCCAAGTACCCGCATACATTTAAAAACAACATAACCAGTCAAAGATTACTAAAATAGGTTCAATTAATAAGTGTCAACATACAAGTCAATAGTATTACATAAAACTAAAATTCAAAACGCCGTAAGTCTTTTAATTGATAGCTTTGTACGCAATGTCTTCTGGGACGAGATTTAATATTCCAGAAAGAAACGTCGTAAAGATATAGAAAATAAATAAAAGGGCATACTTTGGGGGTTCACCGTGCACAGTATCACACACATACACGTACATCTTCTTATAACATTATATATATATATATATATATATATATATATATATATATATATATATATATACATATATATATATATATATATATATATATATATATACATATATATATATATATAATATATGTATATATATATATATATACATATATATATATATAATATATTATATATATATATATGTATATATATATATATATAATATATTATATATATATATATGTATATATATATATATAATATATTATATATATATATATGTATATATATATATACATATATATATATAATATATTATATATATATATTATATATATAATATATTATATATATAATATAATATATATTATATATATTATATATATATATTATATATATTATATAATATATATATATTATATAATATATATACATTATATATATAATATATATTATATATATTATATAATATATATATATATATATATATATATATATATATATATATATATATATATATATATATTTACGTACATACACAAGCGTTTCAAGCTTTCGCTCTCATCAGCGTAGGGATAGTAATCTCAGACATCTTAGCCTGACGATTCCCTACGGGGATTAAACGCGGAAGCCTCTGTGTAGCTTAATTGTCATAAATATATTTTCATAACTTACTATATATATATATATATATATATATATATATACTAACGGGTACCCGGGATAAATATAAAAGAATGAAATAAAATGTGTAAACCGCTGAACGAACACAAATAGGTCACAAAGGATAGTTTTAATCTAAAGAAACAAATGTCGATTTTGAATTGTGGAAAATCCATGTACTCAAGAAAACAACAAAAATACAACTCGTCACAGTGTAGAAGGATATCTCCAATGTAGAAGGATATCTCCAGTGTAGAAGGATATCTCCAATGTAGAAGGATATCTCCAGTGTAGAA
>OY744523.1:25684473-25701973 GCA_963556195.1 Sepiola atlantica | reverse complement strand
GAGCTACTGAGAATTAGGGTGAAAGTTTTGGAATCATTCTAAGTTGGGAGCTGTGCAGCGAGATGTCTGTTCACATTAGTTTTAAATTTCGCATGTCGGTACTGTCGGGGAACGAGAAGCATGTAGGGGGTTCCGGGGGTCGGCAGAACGTTGAAAGAAGCTATTGGAGTAGAAGGCTATCCGGCATCTAGGGGACCTCTACAGTGAATGGATTGGACTTAGCTGATTATCGGGTTGGTTTAGTGTATTTACGTCGAGGGGGCACTAGAGCAGCAAGTTCATCGGAGCACAATCTATTGAAGTACTTGTAAAACAAGCACAAGGATGCAACATTGCGGCGATGGGGCAGGGGCTGTGGCTTGGTGGATAGTGAGGGACCTATTAGATTAGTGACTCTTTTTTTAGAACTTGTCTAAGAGGGAGAGACTAGTGGATGGTGCACCAGCCCAGATGTGGAAACAATACTCCATGTATGGACGAATGGTGGCTTTGTAGTGATATAGGATAATGTCAGGTGTGATGAGGTTATCTAGCACGGTAGTGGGAGACCACCTTCTTTGCAGCAGCCTTGTCAATGTCTTCAATGTATTTGTTCTAATTAATGTTACCTGTGAATGTTAGACGGAAGAGTTTGAACGTTGGACTCTCGGGTAGGGTGCTATTTGCCGTAGCAATCGGTGGTTGAGGAGGTTTCTTGTAGTTGTTGAAGGAAAGGAGCTTTGTCTTTGCAGCATTAAATGTTACCATCCATTTATGACCCCGTTCCACTACAGACTGGATGTCACTTTCTAAGTTTTCAGCTATTGACTCGGATATGTGCGTGTCCGTTTTACCCACATGTCTGCTTACTTTTCACGCTTTCACTGTCCAATGCAAACCTAAAATCCGTACAAATTATAAATAACAGCACCTTGACTATTGTTTATAGCAACAGGAAACTGGGCTATATTTGTAGGGAGGGGAACGTTGTATCTTAACGCCCCCTATTTTACCTTATATAGCGTGTAGCTTAGTAAACTTGTAGCAACTGCACTTTCCATAAATCTTTAAATCTATCCTACGTCACGTGGTTAAGCTAAACGACCAACAGTATGTTTACATATGGGGTTCTTGTTGACCCTAAAGTCATCCCGCATCGTGTCTGGGGAATTGTCGATGTTTCATTTCAAAAGTGCATTGCTGACAAAGGATATGCAGCATTCTTTCTTTCTTTTTTTTTCTTTTTTCACCTTTTTTTTCTTTCTTTTCTTACTATATCAGAATTCTACTCAAATGTGTCGTAACAATTGCCGCGAAACCGAGAAGAAACAAAAAACAGATGGTGGACAGGAAAAGCGGGCAGAAAGAAACGCGTCTGCGTAATATGAGTTGCTTTTTATCACGCAACAACACCGCGGTGTTCGAGGAGGTCGAATTTTCTCACACTCTTATGACGAAATGTCTTTTTTGCCCTGTCGTTTGCGTTCGTCTCTTACGTTCACCCACTCTTTCATCCCGTCACTATTACACTGTTTCCTCAGTTAGCTTTCAATAGTTACCACCAACCTTCTTCTTGCTTTCCGTCTTTCTTTCTAACTTATTTCTTTCTTCAATCTTCTTTACCCCGCCCAATAAACCGGTATTGTCCGGGCCTTCGGGTCTGGATTTACGCCGGTCTATCGGTTGTCCATCCTGTACAATTCTAGGAGGTGCACCCTCCCAGGCTTTGCCTTCTCACCCTTTGAGAAGGGGTTAGTTTATTGCTAATCGCCTGAGGCGCACCTACCGGGGAATGCCGACGGGGCTGCCCAGGCAATTTTTAAACAGCCAGAGTGCTCAAATTCTCGAGCGCTGGTTTTTTCCCACTTTCCCGACCTTGTGTCACATCTTACCTTGTGGGAGGAAGATACATCAGTTCTTTCTCTTTCTTTCTTTCTTTTTCCTTTGTTTTGTTTTTTCATTTTCATTTCTTTCTTTCTTTTTTTTTTCATTGTGTTTTTTCATTTTCATTTCTTTTTTTCTTTTTCATTGTTTTTTCATTTTCATTTTCATTTCTTTCTTTCTTTTTCATTGTTTTTTCCATTTTCATTTCTTTCTTTCCTTTTTCATTGTTTTTTTTCATTTTCATTTCTTTCTTTCTTTCTTTTTTTCATTCTTTTTTTTTTTGCATATTCATTTCTTTCTTTCTTTTTCACTGTTTTTTTTTCATTTTCATTTCTTTCTTTTTCCTTTTCACTTTGTTTTCTTTTTTTCTTCCTTTATTTCTCAATCGTGATATCTGCTTACACGTAACTGACAAGGCAATTGAGAGAAATAGCCACGCTCCGATAGCATGTTTTCATCCGACCATTTTGTGAATGAGTATATATACACATACACCTATATTTTTATACGCACACGTGTGTGCTGTTGTGTGCATGGATATATGGATCATGTATGTATGGTTGTCTATGTATTAATGCGTGTATACATGTGTGAGTACGAGTGCACTAAGTATGACAAAAATGTAGAGAGTAAAAAAAGGCTGTCGTAAGCAAGTTTTGTTTTTTTCTCTTCTTTACAATTGGTAAATACAATTTAATTTTCACTCTTTTCGCTTTGCACTGCGAGTTTATCAGAAAAGAATTCATATCCCCCTCCCTCTCTTTCTCTCTCTCGCTCTCTCTATCTCTCTCTTTCTCTATCTATCTATCTATCTATCTATCTATATATATATATATATATATATTAGGGGAGGTCGATTTTGAAACTGTAAATTATCGCACTCGAAGAAAGTTGCCAAATAATGTCAAAAGTTACCACAAGAAATATTTTTCTTCAAAACTTTGTATTTATTTGAGCATTGCAACTTTAAGATCAAATAAATCGAGATTTTTTCTCACAGCCTAGATTTCACCGGCAGATGTGTCGCCTTAAATTAAACCCGGGTTTTAACAAAAAAAAGTAATACATTACTTAATAATAAATATTTTAAAGTTTATTATTCCTTTTCTTAAGAAATTAAATGTACATATCTAAATTAAAAAGGAATAAAACACTATAATATTTAATGTTATATATAAATAACTATTTATTTACATAGGCGTTTTATTTATTGGATATTTTTTATGGTATTCACCGGTTGAAAATTCAACGAGCGAATTTGAATTCACGTGTTGATTTTGTGTTTACAAATGTAATTATCACAAATATATATTGAATTGTCGAGCGCTGGCTTATCTAATCCCACTTCCCCGACCTTTTGTCACACCTTACCTTGTGGGAGTTAGATAAATAAAAACTAGTTCAGCCAGGGTTTTTTAACCCACCAAATAAACCGGTATCGTCCGGGTCTTTGGGTCTGGATTCACGCCCGTCTGTCCGTCCTGTGCAGTTCTAGGAGGTGCACCTCCCAGGTTTTGCCTTCCCTCTTTGGGGAGGAGTAAGTTTATTGCTTACTGTCTGAGGCGGCCCTACCGGGGAATGCCGACGGAGCTGCCCAGGCAATTTTTAAATGGCCAGAGTGCTCACCTCTCGAGCACTGGCTTTCTCATCCCACTTTCCTGTGTCAATCTTACCTTGTTGGAGGTAGATAAATAAAATCTAGTTCAGCCAGGGGATTTTACCCCACCAAATAAATCGGTATCGTCCGGGCCTTTGGGTCTGGATTTACGCCGGTCTATTGGGGCTTGTCCGTCCTGTGCAATTCTAGGAGTTGCACCCTCTCAGGCTTTGCCTTCCCTCTTTGGGGAGGAGTAAGTTTATTGCTAACTGTCTGAGACGCCCCTACAGGGGAATGCCGACGGGGCTGCCCAGTCAATTTTTTAATGGCCAGAGTGCTCACCTCTATAGCGCAGGCTTATCTAATCCCACTTTCATGACCTTGTGTCACATCTTACCTTGTTGGAGGTAGACAAATAAAACTATTTCAGCCAGGGGTTTTTATCCCACCTAAAATATTATATGTATTGGAGTTGATGGGAGAATGGATAAGGACACATTGATGTATAAGGAAATTGTGGATGAAAATAGACAGAGAATTATGAAAAAAACTAAGGGACCAGAACACCATTTAACTTTTACAAAAGAAACACCATGTGAAAGTAAATATCTGACACAGAGTTCTTCCTAATAGTGGTGCAACAGGTGCTGTTCATGCAGATCAAGTGGTGGATGTTTTGCATGAATTCCACAGTGAGAACAGTATCAAGGCTATACTTGTTGACAACACTAATACCAACACAGGTTGCTAAGGTGGAATGGTTGCAATTTTAGAAAAAAAACTTTAAAAATCTTCACACAATTGGTTGCTCTTTGCATCATAATGAACTACCTTTCAGAGCCCTTTTTAAAAACATAGATGGTTGCGCAAAGGGCCCTACAACATTCAGTGGCCCTCTGGGGAAATTATGCTCAAATGATTGCCATGATTTACCCCAAATATCATTTTCCACTATTAGCAATCCTCTAGAGTCAATTTTTAAAATTGATGAAATACATGATCTTAGTTCTGACCAAAGACTCCTTTATGAATACACAGTAGGTATTTCTAGAGGTAAGGTTGACTCTAGATATACCTCCTGGAAAATTGGTCCTTTAAACCAAGCAAGATGGTTAACTTTGGCCATCAGGCTCATGTGTTTATGGACTCGTGGTGCATACCAACAAAGGCACACGACAAAAGTACACTATGTAGTAAATTTTATTGTAAATGTGTATGCCACTTCTTGGTTTGAAATTAAAAGAAATAGTAAATTCCACAATCAGCAAGTGCACATTTTTAATATGACCCAGAGGATTAAGGAGCAGCCTCAGGAAATCCAAGATATCACATTTAGAAATATACAAGGTAATACATTTTGTTTACTGCCTGAAAACTTTCTATATTCCATGGTTAAATCTGAAGAGATTGAAGTAAGAGAAGAAGCTTTAAAAAGAATTTTGGCCATTAGGTAAGTAATATTTATTCATATATTTCTGACTCAATTATTTATTCCAATTTATAGAATGATTTTTAAAGATTTTATCTAATTTCACCATAATTATTAAAGCAGTACAGATTGGAATTTTTTAATAATTCAATTAATTAATGTGTTCTTTCAGGAGTGAGGAGTCAACCAGAAAAAGATTAAAAAGAATACCACCTATTAATTTTAATGCCACACATTGGACACAATTAATAGATTTAAAATTATGCTGCATTTTTGGCATTCTCAGGGCGTGGAACGGGCAGTTAAGTTAATAACAGAAGCTTCACAAACTGTATATGGTTTTGAAGCAAGGCATCAACACATTACAGCCAAAGTTTTGAGTCAGAAATTGAGACCAGCATTTTTGTCTAAGGGGTCTTATATGGAGCAATTTGACTCAATATTAAGCTCCATTAAAATAGTGTTAGGTTTTTCCTTATTTCTTTGCTTGTTATATTTTCACTTATAACAGAAAAAAATAATTTTTTTAGGTATTCAAATATTACTGTTTAATTCATAACGTTAAAAGGTAGTTTACAAAAGCAGATACTGAAAATGAGGGGGGGGGGCAAATTTTTAATTTGAAGATTTCTTTAATTAATATCATATTTATAAAATAAAAGGACATTCGCTGATTTTAAATGCACAAATTATTTGGTTTTAACACCAGTATTCAAGCAAATCTTGCAAAAACGAGGAATTTTCAGTATATTCTTGTCTACGATCTTTGATACCAAACGCTCAAAAAACCGCTGAAGTTTTTGATCTAATTTTTTGCATGAGTATTTAATAGGTCTATATACAACTTTCGGTACGTGCCTTTTTTTAATATTTAAAAAAAAGTGTAAAATCGACCTACCCTAATATATATATATCTTTCATTCTTTCTCTCTCTCTCTCTCTCTCTCTCTATCTCTCTCTATCTCTTTCTTTCTCTCTCTCTATATATATATCTATCTCTCTATCCTTTTCTTTCTCTCTCTCTCTCTCTCTCTCTCTCTATATATATATATATATATATATATCTTTCTCTCACTCTCTCTCTCTCTATATATATATATATCTTTCTCTCACTCTCTCTATCTATATATATATATATTTCTCTCTCTCCCTCTCTATCCCTCTCTATCTCTTTCTCTCTCTCTATCCCTCTCTCTCTCTATCTATCTCTCTCTCTCTATCTCTCCCTATCTCTCTATCTTTTTCTTTCTCTCTCTATATATATCTATCTCTCTATCCTTTTCTTTCTCTCTCTCTCTCTCTCTATATATATATATATATATATATATCTTTCTCTCTCTCTCTCTCTCTATCTATATATATATATATATATCTTTCTTTCTCTCTCTCTCTATCCCTCTCTATCTCTTTTTCTCTCTCTCTCTCTATCCCCCCCCCTCTCTCTCTCTCTCTCTCTCTCTCTCTCTCTCTCTCTCTGATCAAGTGACATATTTTACTACATTTGTAATTACTACCTTCACCATCTTTTATTGTACGTTGTTTCACCTCTCCGCTCTTATTGTATACGCTGTCTATAACATCTTTCTCTTCCTTCCTCCCTATCGCCTGTTTCTCTCTCCCTCTTCTTCCGCCTTCTCTCACTCTCTGTCTCACTTTATCTTTCGCACCATCTCCCTTACACTCGCTCTCCCCACTCTTTCTTCTCTTTCTCACTCTCTCCATCATCGATCTCCGCCCTTTCCTTTGACAGTTCCTTTTGCCATTTTCCATCACTTGTTACTCTCTTTTGCTTTTACTTTTGTTGCCTAAGTTTCAATTTCTTTTCGTTTTATCTTTCATTCTTTCTTTCGATCAATCGTATACAATGAATCATCTAAAATAAGTATTTTGCCTCAACATCAAATAACTTAAAATGAGTTTGCCGTAAACGCGGCAAAACAGAAGCAAAACTTTTATTTGTTTCGCCATTCTTTCCCCTTTTTTTCCTATTTGCTTTTCTCGTATCAAGAAATAATTTCTTGTATTTCTTCGTCTTTTCAAACACACAACAGACACGCACACATGCTCACGCGTGTGTAGCGAAATATGTTATTATATTGCGAATAACATGATACACCAATTACAAATGAACGTTGGCTTGTTTATTTTCAAGTTATAAATCAAATGAAATAAAGTCGTATTTCTTTTTTACAATGTTATATAACCTATCACTTGAAAATTAGAGATCAAATAATAAAAAAAATAAGTATAGAAATGGAGCAGGGGACACAGGGGCCGTCATTAATTCTCGAGAAACGCCTGGTGTTCTCTAAAGGAGTTAAATACTATAAATTTACCGAAATTTAATTCAATTAATGTCATTGTAATCACATACTTTTTTACCCAATCAATGCTGAATACATCTCTGGGCCCCACCCCAAAATTGAATATTACAGGATGTAAAAAATAAACAAAAACAATGTATTATATTTAGGATTTTTTTTTTTAAGATGAGGATTGATAATTTGTATTGTTTAGATTATTCGAACTCCTGTTCTCATCTTGAATGTTATTCTCACAACGTTTCAGCCAATGTAACCAGTGGCGCAACGGATAAAAGTGCTGAGTTATAATCAGTTCTAAGTGACAGTCTTCTGGGGAGGTAAAGGTTCAATTTTCAGATGCTAAGTACACAATTACGAATTACTTAAGACTTCTACCCGGTTATTTCTGACAGAACAAGAGCAAGCCACCCCCGTGATATTAATAACGGTTTCCGTTCGAAATTCCGCACCTATTCCCAAGTTAATCAAGACGTACCTGAATAAGGTCGGAGGTTACATCGGCCGGAATGATATGATAATAGCATTCAAGATAAGAACAGTAGTCAGAATAATCAAAATAACACAGGGTGGGCCAAAATAAGGGTCCTATCTTTAAATTTGAATAACTTGAATTTGAATAACTTCCACAAAATAAAAGTTAAACTCACCAAACTTTATGTGTGTGTAGACTGACCCTTCCGAGATTTTTTGAAATAAACAAAACAAATTTTAGCCGAAAAACACTTCTTAAAACTTACAAAAACTAAAGTATTGTTTTTTACACTGTTTTGAGTTTTTTAAGCAAAAATAATGTTTTCTAAATGAGGGTACGTTCCTTAGGGCTAATACGGCTCATGCTTGCTTCGGAAGGGGTCCTTTACTTATTCTAAAAAAAAAAATTTTTTAAATCAATAAATAAAAAAGTTATGAATTGTTAAAAATAGGACCCTTATTTTTGCCCACCCTATACAAACATAAACGATGTAATATTTGTAGGAAAGTTACTGACAAAAACCATATGAATAGGGGCGAAAAAGGGGACAAGGGCTGAAACGTGAATATAACAACAATGATGGGGATACCTGGGAATAATGTGTTTAATAATAACATCTCATTTTAGAAATATGAACAAAAATCCGAAATGTTGGTTATAATTACTTGCTTCTTGGCTTTATCTCTAGTGAACCTGTTCCCAATGTATAAAACTTGCAGCTGACTCAATGGATACTTATTCCACTTTTTTTGTTTTTAGAACGAAAACAAAACAAAGCAAAAAGGAAAATTAATACACGCTCGAGTAAATACATTTTTGTCTACAAGTGTCTTAACGCTTCAAGAGTTTTGATAAATTCAATGTTGGTCATTTGATACCGACATAAATAACACGGCAACTAGTTTCTTGTTGTCAGGAAATGAAGTTTGCTGACAAATATGTCCTAACAGTCGACGTTTGAAACTTGAAGAAATTGCTATTCAGAGCTAACCTGTTCACAGTGTTCCCACGTGTTTGTCTTTATTTAGACGATAATTAGCTATGAAAATATGTAACGAGATTACCCCAGGGTGATCGAAAAAGCAGGATAGTAAATAAGAATTATAACCTAGACGGTCACGAAATGTAGGTCAAAGGTCAAGGGGAGATGTCGCTTTTAGAATGCGTCTGTGATTATTTGAATAATTTCAAGGTTGAAACATAAAATTAAAATATAAACATTTTATTGTTTTGTATTTTAAGGTATGCTGATTTGATGAATGTGTTAGAAACAATTTTCAGAGTTATGGCACCGATCGAGAGAGGATCTGAATAAAATATCAGAGCGAAACTTACGATCGAAGTGAGAGGACCTTTCGCCTTTTGCTTTCTCCGGCGGGGGATGGGGAGTTATGGAGCTGGGGAGTTGACTACATCTGTAAGGCAGCAGTTTATCAAAAGATTATCAATAAATTGTAAGCTATAAAAAAAACTTTTTAACGGGGCATAATCTTACAAATATTTTCTCCCTAATTGCTAAAATTGTTGTTGTTTTTCATAGATGCACAATGAAAATCGTTGATCATATTCCGGATCACCATAAATGTCTGATTTCGTTTTTTTCTATAACTAATGAGTCACCACTTATCAAAGCTAAAAGCAACTCGAGGATAAGAGTTAATGAGATGGATGGATTGTCAGTTCAATGGAAATGAAAACATGTAGAAAACGTCTGTAGAGGAGTTGAAGGCAGAACACAGAAAACATAAGTCAGTAAAAAATATTTGTAAACCATTGAAGAAAGAAAGGCCAGAGAAGTTTCCATTCATATGGCATCGAGGCACCCTTTCCTGTCTTGACAGAGTACAAAACCGATTCGAAATCTAGTGAGGGATTTCCCCTTCTCTTCTCTACAGCCTCTTTCTCACAGAAGAGAGGTTGCTAATCTTTTTCTACTCTATCGTTATTTTCATGGTAGATGCTCGTCTGAGCTCCAATCTATGGTCCTTCCTCTGTAAAAACATTCACAACAAAAATTCATCTAACTACAACTGCTGTAAATAATTTTCCGTTCTTCCTCTGTGTGCCTAAAACGAAACAGATCCTCCACATGCAAAGTTTCTTTCTAGGAATTACCCGTCTGTGAAACACAATACCACAGGGCTGCTTCCCAGTTGACTACAACATAGTCGTTTTCAACCGTCCACCTGACAAACACATTAACCCTCATCCTCGAGTGGTCTTTAGGTCTTGATAAGCGGTGACTCGCTAGTCCAAAACCCATCTGGACATATAGTTGTTCTTCCTCTACTTCCTTCGTTATCTTCTTAAGCCCTCGTCCCTCCCCGTCACTCTCCCTGTCCTAACACCTCATAATTCACTCTGACATATATCTTTACACCAATCGATCAAATATTGACCTCACTTTGAAAAAGTTCTTTGATTCAAAAAAGGACAAAATATTAGTCAAGCACAACATTTTCATTTGATTTTTTGCGTTGCTTTACCAACATTTTCCACTTATTTTCTCAACGTTTTACCGAAACAAAAGTTTGTATTTACATGCGCATGTATGTTGAATATTTGTTTTCGTGATTCTCATGTGTCGTAATCCTTCCCGATATGTGAACCGTTTCACCATATCCTGTCGTGGCTGGAATTTAAATATGATAAGTGATGTCCACGGATGACTGGTGCCTTTTGGGGGATATTCATTTATTAATCGCAAATCAAAACTGATCTGTTTGTTGTTGCTTCATACTTTCCTGGGACTTTTCCATCATCATGCGTTTTTCCTGCCTTAAAATCTATCTCTCCTTACCACCCATGCGATCTCCTCAGCAGATCATTGTTTCCTAGTTCTCAACCTCGTTTACTCTTCAACATCTACGTGTGTTTCTATTAATAACTGCGTTTTTGTTACATCACATCGTCTTTACGA
The DNA here is from genome assembly GCA_963556195.1 of Sepiola atlantica. Classification (NCBI taxonomy): domain Eukaryota; kingdom Metazoa; phylum Mollusca; class Cephalopoda; order Sepiida; family Sepiolidae; genus Sepiola; species Sepiola atlantica. The sequence continues at coordinate 25,691,368 of OY744523.1, read as the reverse complement.
TACATTTTGACATTGATAATCTTGCAATTATCTATGAACTAGAAAAATGCATGCAGGAATGTTTTCCATTAAACGATTTTCTGCTACATTCCCTTCAATTTATAATGCCGCTAAACATTGAAATCTTAGTAAAACGATCTACTATACAATTCTCTTTCGAGAAATATGATGATTGTTGTTGCTGTTTTTTATACAATGAGTTACCACTTACCAAGGCCAAAAGCTACTCGAGGGTAAGGGTTAATTAGATTATCAATTGGATGATGAACAATACTATTGTCAATTGGATGATGAACAATACTATGAGAGGATTGAAAACAATGGATGAAAAAGACAGGGTTTGATTACTTAAGAGTACGGCTCGACAAGTTACGTAAAAATATGTTATTCCGAGAACAGTAAAGATTAAATATAGTATCAGAACAGATACTACACTTTGCTCTTATTGTCGACTCTGTTCATTTTCAAATGCGTATCATTTTGGGAAATCCCTGCAAACAGGCAAATTGTATTCCTTCCGTGTTATAAACTGTAACGAACGTCAATAAGTGGATAAAAATCTCGAGAAGTTGGCTTCAGCGAGCTCTTTGAAAATGCAAAGTTAACTTAATAATCTACTTTATCGTCCATAGCAATTTCAAATCTATATGCTATTAAAAAGTTATCGTGTTTTAGGAGTTTTCTCGTATCCAAATAGAAAGATGTGATAGGTTGACAAAAATGAATAGGCAGAGTACACATTACTAAGGCAGTAGTTTTACGATGTCAATACTCGAGTTCAAATCTCCTGTAAGTCGAAAAGATTTTCTTTTATTGGATAAGTGTTTTTAAAAAATATAAAGAATTTAACACACCCTTATAACATTAGAAAAAAGGCAAAAATATTTTAAAAGAAATAAATGATTTTTTATAAACATAAAGCGTATTTGGCTTTAGTTCAAAGTGAATAATTGTTGCTTCAAAACAATTTCGAATGTTTTTCTTTGCCAATAAAACAATACGTAAACACATTCATCATAGTTACTTACTCTCTCATACAAATACTAAGTAGCTTATTTTTTTTACAAAATTTCTCAACTAGTTTTTTCTTTGTACTAGCTATAAAGCGGTAGAAGTTGGGTAAAGATGGAAATTGACATAGAAATCAAGGGAAGCGCGAGAGCGCTCTATCCCTTAATAGACTTCAAAAACGGCCTATGCTAGAAATCTCATTTCTTTGATCAATCATAACTCAAAAACCAATAAACCAAATTAGTTAAAACTTTGCACAAAATTTTTATTTGATAGGTTCTATAAGTGTGTAGAATTTCAGCATCATTAGTCAAGGCAACCCAGAGATCCAGAAAGGTCAGGCATGATTTTGTGTTATCCGTGTGTACGTACGTACGTATATGCCACTCTGTATCTCATCAACTATTTGATGGATTCAGCTGATTTTTGGCAGAGATAGAAGTTCTAGGGTCTAGTTGATGGCATTTTAATTTCAGTTTACTATATACCTTAGTTTTCCAGAAAATTCCAAAAAACCTTTTAAATGACCATTGTCTTGAGGCATAGCCTTTACAAAAGTAGTGACATTCCATGAGAAATGCCAGTATACTGAAATCATATGCCTTTAATAGGGTTAAGATGAAAATTCATATACACTAAATGTACAAAAGCAAGGAAATTCCCAAATTTTTACACTTTTATTGTCATTAAGGGTATGACTACATATCAACCAAACCATTTCATTATCACATCACTACAGTATAAATCTGTATGCATGAGTGGATGAAGTGTGTGAGGTGCACTGAAGAAACATTCCTACGAGTAAAATACATAGCCCTGTTGTGCTCGCATACCCTTAATGACAATAAAAGTGTAAAAATTTGGGAATTTCCTTGCTTTTGTACATTTAGTGTATATGAATTTTCATCTTAACCCTATTAAGGGCATATGATTTCAGTATACTTGCATTTATCATGGAATAAACATAGAACTAAACATAGAGACTTTACAAATTCAAGGAGAGTGGTAATCTTATGAGGGTAATCTTATGAGGGTAATCTTATGAGGGTAATCTTATGAGGGTAATCTCATGACTACACGAAAGAAACTGTGAAATAATTGATTTATTTTGTATTATGTGGATTACTCGGACTACTTTTCTCATCTGGATCATATTCACAACGTTTCGACCGATGTAGCCTCCGATCATCTTCACGCGCACCCTTTTCGACGCGATAATCTTTATGTCAGACTCTGAAATCCATACAGAATTTCGAACTGAATCCTTTATGTAATCTACGGCGTAGATTGTTCTCGTTCCATCGTTCAGTAATATTTTTTATTAGTCATTATTGCCTGTAGTAAGGATTGAAACTTCAACCTCCAGAAGACTATCACTTAGAATGTATTTACACTCAACGCCTTTATCCGTTGCACTGTGGGTCTTCACTACAGGCGATAATTGCTAAGAATTAAAATAAAAAACTTTACACTTCTACACGGCCATGGCTGATAGGCTGAGAACAATCAAACCCCTTTGCTTAAATGAAGTTGGAAATTCCGTATAGACGCAAGATTTCGAAAAGATGCACTCGAAAAGAGTCGGATGTTAGATCGGTCCAACTTTTGTGAAAATAACAACCAAGATGAGAATAGTAGTCCGAATGATCCAAATAATACGGATTATCAATCGTCATCTGAAAAAATCCGAAACACAATTGAGATTTGCTAATTAAAGATATGCAATCGTACGTCCATAATAAAATCTACGAGATATGGAAGCGACATTTATGTTAAATGAGTAAAACACAGATACTTGATTTTTTTTTCTTTATTATTTTTATTGTGTGATTTTGTTTTTCTATAATTTTCCCATGTTTTGTTTCTACTTTTACGAAACCTTATTCACGGCCATCTATTAACCGACATTCTTTTTATTTTCAACCTTTTCATAAAAGCATTAATTGGATACAAGGAACAAATCATCGGTGCTCGTCTTATACAAACAATTCTAAATAAGTCACGTTTGTATTTGATTGTTTTGAGAAAAACTGATAATGTAAAAAGAGAAAAGCTGTTAATAAGTGAGCTTCTCAAATGTCAAGTATGAATGCTTTACTTCATGAGCAGAGTGACTCTGGCGGTGCATACGCGAACTACAAGATTTATAAACCAACTTACACTTATATGCGACTAGCACACGAATAAAATAACGAAAAATGGCGGACTTAGTAACATCTTGCAGATATATTTCATTGTTTCAAGTTACTTCGTAAAAAACTATAATATTTAACATTTTTTTATTTAACGTAAGCATAATTTAAATCGAGTCGTCAGTGAATCTATTACAAACTAAAAAAAGCTCTCAAAAGTCGACGAAATAAAAAGAAAATTCAAATCAAACGGAAATGAGGAGAAATAATTTTAAAGTGAAATATTTATATACACATCATTAAATGACCAATAATTTTATTTTTGTGTACTCTATATGTAATATATATTTGTGGTGTATATCTGTCTGTCGGTCTGCCTGGGGTGCTTTTAAAAGCCCTATATCAAAACGCTACTTTTGTCGACTATAATTTTTTGAGAAAAAACATTTTGCAAATAATTTTGTAGTAGGGGTTTTCACAATAATTTCGTGGGATTTGTGTCCGTGTTGAGCATCCATTGACAGCAAAGATGGCGTTTTACTGTATTTTATTTATAATTTGAAAATGGGAAATGATAGAAATTAAAAATAATATTAATAAAACTTGGTTCCTAATCCATTTCTTGGTAATATCACGTATGTCTCCTAGTATTCAATAAATTTTAAAAAGTAGTTAGTTTATCATATGAAATTTATTGAGTCCGAGACAGTTGCGTGCAAAGGTCTGGTGATATCCTGATTATGCTCTGGACCATCTCCTTGATTCTATGCTCCAGATACTCAAGTATAAGTTCTAGTACGGAGAACATTATGATAAAAGGGAGATAATTTGAATATGATTTAATGCCCCTCCGCCACCCAAATTTGGTTGTCCTGACCAACCGCCTCGTCGTCCCTTCCTTCAGCTCCCCACTGGTTCAAGGTGTAAAGATCTAAATTAACGCATACATTCTCATAAGGTCATTGACATTATGACCTTACTTCAACGTTCAGAAAGTTCTCGGATTTAACTTGATAAGACATTTCTTGTTCCGATGCCATTAAATGTCGACTTTTGCAACTTTAGATTTTTAAGGAATCTCAGCTGATAGCGAACATTCTTGCAACATTGTGCAAACACGTTATATTTTGGTTGGGTGTAATGCGAGTCTTTACAACATTACTATGATGCGTTGCACTCAATTATTTTCCTCATCCCCGACGATGTAACAACGATGTAACGTTACGAAATGCTGTAACTGAAAAAATGACGCACTCCAGTTAACCATGTATCGAAGATCTAGAATGTCTCTCCGTATTTGAAAAGAAATGCGAAATCACAAATTTAGATGACGAATGCACTTTCTAAAATATTCCAGAAGCGTATTATACTTTTTCTGTGGATCAGCTGGGACCCTTTTCAAATTCTATGAATTTTCTTGGTGCCGTCCTATAATTCGATCGATAACAAATGGATTTTGTTTCGGTTTATTTATTCTTTATCCTCTCTTCCTTTTTTTTTAGTTTTGTTTTAACGTTTTTATTTTTCATGTTTGCTGTTCAGTCCATCAAACATGTTAAGGCGACGTTTTAACATGAGCTGCTGGTTTTATTAGTAGAAAATGCAATTAGATGGCGCCAAACTTTGAGATAATGGCGCGTAATGGGAAGGTATTAACGTATGAGTCGGAGACAGCATTATTTTCCGATTTCACCAGGTTTAGACAATTTGTCATACATATATGTCAGTTTATCGCATCCAATCAAGGACAGATAAATTACATTTTCCCTTTAAACGTTTTGTTTATATAATGGTAGGCTGTTTCATTCTAGATGCTTTCAATTATTTAATCATAAATGTGTGTCTCCCTCTACAAATAAACTATGATTTCATGCCTGATGTTAAGAACTACAAAAATCGGATGTTATAATTCTGTCCAGTTCTTCACTTTGACGTTATTTAACAGTATTCACACTTTACAGTTGTTGTAGAAATGTGTTCGCCTCATCAGCGATCGTAACTTCGTTTTGCTATCAAAGTTAAAACTGAACAAACCGAGACATCATCGAAAACACCTGCAAAGTCAGTACTTTCAATTTCGTGTGATTTATCACTCGGTAATTTCTCATCTTTTTTCTTCTTTTTAATTCCTCTCTCTCTCTCTCTCTCTATCTATCTATCTATCTATCTATATATATATATATATATATATATATATATATGTGTGATTTTATGAAGGCTTACCAAAGCATTCCTTTCAAGACACCAATGATCACCATTAAAGATATTTTTTCTTACAAATACTATTTATTCAAATTAAATGTTTTTCCTACACGTGTTTCACTACCAAGCAGTTACTTGCTTGGCAGATCATCAGGGAAATTAAATGTCTGGAATACTGGTTTCAACTGCCGACAAAACACAATGTGGCGTTGTAATAGTTGAGGTCACTTAAGAAGAGAAGAGGAAAAAAATAAAAATAAAAATAAAAGTCAAACTTAAAAAGCAAGGAAGAACACCGATAAAAAAAGGAAAGTCCTAGAAAAGTCTTAGAAAAGTAGCTTGTGCATTATTTCTTCCACCAAGCCAACAAGCAAATAATCGGTCCCAAATACATTCAATAAAACCACAAAACCGGAACAATGTGCGATAATACACTTTCACGTCGGCCGGTACAATGATGAATAAATCCCCCCCACCCACAAGAAAACAAAAGAACTAAATCATTCAAGATACCGCTCACAAGTTACCATTCCAATCCAATGATAGTATGGGAATTCTAAATCCAACTTCTCACAAAGAAAAGTCAACACAAATGTTCGTCCGAGTTCAAAGAGTCTTATTTCAATTGTTGATTTATTACCCTTCGAAATAAACACACGACGAGTTGAATGTCAATCCCGCAGAAAACTCCCTTCCATTAAGAAAAAATCTTAATATAGAAACTATTTATTCAAAATACTGTTTCTAAAAATATTTATTATTAAACCTATTCCTTATAGAAATTAATTATCTAGTGTCTGGGACGTCATTTTACATTTTGGGAAAATATCCTTCATTTAATTAACTGCCGAATTATTATCGTTTTGTTGTTTAACGAAGCGAAAAAAGCCCATCCCGCAGAATTTGTTTTTAAAAAATTATTCATATATCAAAAATAAACTGTTATTATAAAAAGGCCTTCTACAAAAATCTAGTTATTATTTTAAATCATTTAAAATATTTCCAAAACGGCTGTGTCTGTTTGCAACTCTCTGTGGAGAATATTATTCTATATTCCATAAATAAATGTTACTACGGAATATCGTTATCAGAAATCTATTTTCTATTTTGAAAAAAACAAACTTTTTTTTAATGGACCGGTTTATTTTTTGTCAACTTTACGGGAAAATATCACTCTTACTCGTTAAATGACAGTAGACTTTATTATTACTAATTTAAAATCCCGTACAAAATACTTTTTATAAAAATCCAATTGTTTCTATTTTTAGAAATTAAGTCCGTGTCGGCATGCATGTTTTTAAAATTATTTTTTCCTTAATTACTTTTCCCCATTCCTGCCACCAAATTGTTTTATTTATTTTAATCTAATTAAAAACTAATTTAATTTAACCTAATTTAATTAAATAGTGATAGAATCCAGGTTGCTATTTCTTATTTTTCACTTAAAATTACTTGAAATCCCCAATGCATTTCGTATAATATATCTATTTCTGAGAATAAATTGTGATTTATTATTTATTATTCCACTATCTTTTTATATGTAACACAAT
>OY744523.1:25629473-25679473 GCA_963556195.1 Sepiola atlantica | reverse complement strand
TGTAGATATAATATTCTTCACGGATGAGATGCTGGAGTAGCTTATTTAAATCGTGCTTCCATGAAACAATTTGTGCAGTTTATGTTGAGGGGGAATTTTTATCATGTAGTTAAAGGAAAATGTGTCTTACTCTTATCTTAGTGTTAAGGGAGAAAGGGGGTGAGAACCAAATAATATTACCTTTTCTATTATGGTTGTTTTTGGTTGATTAGTTATGGGTGGGCTGGTATGATATCTTATCGAGAAAGTTGTTATTGCGAAGTGCTTCATTGTAATATGGCGCTGCTTGTTAAAAAATCTCAGGATTAGATGAAAGGTCTGAGATCCTTCTACTGATATTAGTGATCATATTCTTGAAACCCGTCAGAAGGGGGGGAATCCTTTATTCATGTATTTTAGGGTTTCATTTGGTTTGTAGAAAGGTTTATGTGTCTTAAATACTCGGTCTAGGAAATCAACTTTGCTCAAAATGATATTGATAGTGATTTTGAACCCAAGTTCTTGAAATTATGTTGTTAATTCTTTTCTAGGCCTATCCAAAGTGTTTCCGTTGCAGTCGCGTGAAAGGCAAAGACCTTAATCCCCATATAATATTACGCTCTTATCTTTTTTTTCTTAATAATCGAGTACTTTTATATATTTATTATTTAATAGATAAATATTTTTAATATCCATATATATATATATATATATATATATATACAAATTTTTTAAATTCCCGAAACAGTTTTTCATGGTAAACAACTGATGATCCCTTAAAATAGTGTTAGAAATAAACTAATATAATAACTGTAAAAAATAAATTGACTTACATGAGTGATTTTCCACTGGAAGACTTGGGACTATAAGTTTTATTATTATTTTTTTTTTAAATATAGTTTTAATGGTTGAGAAACTTCCGAGACTATATATATATATATATATATATATATATATATAAGTGTATGTGTGTGTATCGTGTTAATACACAGTATTGAATTACGTAACCATACCGCTGGTCGGACTATCTGAACACCGGGTGGAAGTATTATGAACCCCAGATTCTTACTGTTGTGAAGTAATCTAACAGTAAAAAGAAGTCAAGTCGAGGTTGGGTTAAGATAACAAGTGTATTAACATAAAAGGTACAAAGTTAAGGAAACTGACTGGCACTCGGCTAGACAGTTACAATACTGTCCTTTTTTCTCTCTGGTGATTGCTTACTCGCACTATTTATAGTGAGAACCGGTGTAGTTTCTCTTCTGTTAGAACGGCCGGTGTAACACTTACCATCAGGTCATCGTGATGATCACGCTTTGAAATGCGAGAGAAACACGCCTTGTATTTTAAATGTAAACACACGTAATGAGATTCTAAGGTGGTTGACTTTGAATTTGCAGTTTAATTGTCTATAATTTCCATACTGGTAATTTTTCTTTCTGTATTATTGCTATTCGTATTCTTCTTATCTATTGCTTCTTTAGGGTGTTTTATTATCATAATTACCATTATTATCTTTATTTTTATTTTATAGTTTTAATATTTTATATTTTACATTTCATCTTTTAAATTTATTATTGCTAAACCATAATTTCTATTATGTACTTCAGTTTTTAATTAATAATTATACCATTGATGTTAAAACAATGGCTTCCTACTTCTATACCGGATTTATCTCGCTATACATTTAATTTGGCATTTATGGAACTGTAATAACATCTGCACTTGTTTATACTCGATTGTCTTACGTTTTTTATTGTATATATATATATATATATATATATATATATATATATATATATATATATATATATGTATATATATATATATATATATATATATATATATATATATATGTATATATATATATATATATATATATATATATATATATATATATATGTGTATATATAGAGAGAGAGATAGGAGAAAAAAGAGTGATAAAAATGTGACGATTGTCCAAATTTATTTCAAATTTCAATTGTTCAATGCAAGGTGTATTCAGTAATAAACTAGTGTTCATTATTCTTTCCTTAAGCCAAGGCTTTTCAAAGATCGAGATCTTATCATCCGAGGAGAAATACAGATAGATAAGTTGGCTTTCGAAAAAACCAAAGTATAAATATTTGAAAAATATGAAAATTATCAATCTCCTTCCTTTCCCCTCAACCATCCCCATCAGCAACTCCCTCCACTAAATAGCACCCTTCACACTGACCAACAACTACCACTAACTAATAATGGATCTGATCTCATCCCCCAAGATACCCCATCTTCCTCAACCAATAACCTTAACTTAAATTTCGACCAGAATCCGAGCATACAAACCGTAACCATCCCCAATAATATAAACAACACAAATAATATAACAACAACCCCCCCACAAAATACATACCTATATTGGTGCTAGTGCTTTCCCCATTAAGACTCGAATCTCTAACCATATCTACTCTTTTAAACACAATAATAATAATATCACTAGCACTTCTCTTTCCAACCTAATAAAAAGCTTTAACATCAAAAAGATTCCCTACTCCCTAAGTTGGTCTATATTAAAAAAGTCAAACTCATATACTCCTGGTTCTGCCTTCTGCCAACTATGTACCCTGGAAACTTATATGATAGCTACTGCACCCAAGAACTTAAATGTTATTAACTCCAAAAATGAACTTATTTCAAACTGCAGGCACAAGCGAAAATTTAAATACATTAATTTCATCACTCCCTCCGACACTCCTCCTCCCAGCCAATAACTCCCTCTTTCTTTAGCATCTGACAAATCTCTAAACTATATCCCTGGGTAATCTTGTAACTTCTATTCTTAACGCTCATAATCTCACCAATTAACCTTCCCAATAAATTTTTTCCTCCCCATTACACCTAATAACTATATTTACCCGTAACACCTATCGTGATTGAACATTATTCCTCCTACTACCCACCGATCATTAACATATCTAATATCTAGACGTTTATACCTCCTCTGCAATATAGCTCCTACTATCCTTTTACTTCAGCCCTACTCCTAATCTCTTATATTTATCACTTTTTCTTCTGTCCGTAAACCTACCCTCAAACTCTTCCATGGCTTTTTAATCTCACTTCCTTATTATCTCCCACACATCCACTATATCGTCCTTATATTGGACTCCTCCTAATAGCAACATTTTCCCCTGTAACTTCTTTTTGTCCTCTTTTTAACTACGATCTTCGATTTCCCCTCCAATTGGGTCCACCTGTAATTCTTATTAAATCTCTAACACACTAGCATTAAAATGTAAGTTTGCTTAATTTCAATCCAACCCTGGCCCATAACACTTATATTAATTTAATTGTTACTAACATTTCTACCCTATCTCCTTAATAGTCTCCATACCCCCCTAGAAATTTTTTTTAACAAATTGATTGATTCAGCCTAGTTGCATAACTACATATTTTGGTCTACTTTGAATAATCCTAATCCCTCTAACTACTCGCGAGCCATTCTCTATCGGTCTTTTCTCTTTTGCTCACCTTATCTTATCTTTGACCAATTTTACCCCCATCCCTTCTAATCATATTTTCAAACTACTTGGAAACCTCTTGCAAGCTTCCCTTATAAATCTAATTTAATTTTAAACTGTAATTGTTAATTGTTACCCTGTTACTGCTCACTCACCATTTAAACTATAGATTATAACACTGACACTGCACTTAAGTTTTAATTGAACTAACCCAATTCCACCCCCTATTGCTTATAATCGAAACAAATTGTTTCAAACAATCTATCCTTATCCCTTATACTGTTCCCCTTTCCTAAATTTTAATCTAACTGAGTAGGATAGGCTTGATCTTTAATATTACTAACTCTTTTCCTTAATTTATCTTCTCCCTTTTCTCCTTTGTCATTTAATTTCCCTTCTAATTATTCATCTAACCCTTAATTTGGTTTTAAAATAAATTTTTTTAATTAACCATTCTCTAGCTCCTTTTAAATTTTAATTTTTAATTTTTAATTTTTAACCATTCACTCTCTCACATACCTCTATTTATTTTACCATGCTTTTAACTAATTCTGTTTTAACCCTTTTTAAATCCCTAGAAACCCTAACTAGTAACTACAATTTAATTTGCTTTTAGCCGCCTTACTTGTTACCTCTGAAATGCTAGAAGCTCACTCATTGGAATTCTATTTTTAGAATCGGCAATCTCTATACTCCCTTCCCGCTTCAGATTTATCCCACCCTAAAAAAACCTATACCCTAACCTTGACTATATCGCCCGCCCACACCCTCAACCACCCTGTCACTTTAACTTCATCCCCATATCCAACCCTTTTCTCTTTTTTTTTCTTCCTTTTTATTCCTCCCCAACTCATACAGCAGCTATTTAAACAATTTCGAACCTCATGACCCCTCGCGCTTTAACCCCTCCCTCCCCCTACCTCCAAATTTTAACCGTTTAGTTTTGTTTCATTTGGATTTAAACCTTGAACGAGATGTCATCTACCTTTTTTTTGGTCCAGGAAGTATATCAAAAAATGGCCAGTCTTTCTCTTTTCAATCCCTTTTAAGTACGTTTGGATTTACTTGTAATTTTGAGCACTTTCTCCACACTGCTCCTACGCAAAGAGTTTTTTTCACGTTCTACAATTCATCGAACTTCCTTTCAACGGAAATTTACCACCCGGACAAACCGCATATCTTTTTTACGGAACTTCTCTTTTCATTCACTGCGTTTTTTTTTTAAATAATAATTAAAAAAAAAATAAATAAATAAAAAATTAAAAAATAATTTTCATATTTTTCAAATATTTGAACTTTGGTTTTTTCGAAAGCCAACTTATCTATCTGTATTTCTCCTCTGATGATAAGATCTCGATCTTTGAAAAGCCTTGACTTAAGGAAAGAATAATAAACACTAGTTTATTACTGAATACACCTTGCATTGAACAATTGAAATTTGAAATAAATTTGGACAATCGTCACATTTTTATCACTCTTTTTTCTCCTATCTCTACAATTGCTCTATCTCGTATATTGAGCTCATCCTCTTCACAATAGGTTCCATCTACTAAAAGTTTTACTTTGGTTTATATTTGATCCTATATATATATATATATATATATATATATATATATATATATATATATATATATACGAGGCCTGTCTAAAAAGTGTCCGATCTTAGGCCAGAAAAATATTTCAAATACATGACCGAGTTGGGACCCCAATCCCCTTGAAAGTAGGCCCCTTATTCTTGCACACGCTTAGCCTACCGATCCATCCACTGCCGGAAACACCTCTGGAAATCTTCTTTTGAAATGGTGTTCATCTCCGCCGTCGCGTTCCGCATTATCTCTTCTCTAGTCTCAAACTGGGAATCTTTCGGTGGCGTTTTCAATTTTCGAAACAACCAGAAGTCGCAAGGAACCATGTCTGGAGAATAGGGAGGTTGACGAACGACTGGAATTCCATGTTCTGCCGAGAAATGTTGGATCAATTGAAATGAATGTGCCAGGGCGTTGTCGTAATGCAGTTGCCAGATTTTCGCCGTCCACATGTCTGGTCTTTTGCGCCGAACTGCGTCACGGAGACGCCGGAGAACATCTTGATAGTACTCCTGTGTCACTGTTTGTTTTTCGATGCGTATTCATGATGCAAAATTGCACGGATATCAAAAGAAGACAGTCAGCATCATCTTGATTTTGATTCGCACCTGTCGCGTACACCCATGACTTATCTCCAGTTATCACGGTGTTAAGAAACCCAGGATCAGTGTTGGCGGTTTTCGAGAATGCCATGTGCAACTTCAAAACGGAGGTCCTTTTGTTCCTACGGCAACAACTTGGTCACAAATTTTGCAGCCACTGTGTGCATGTTCAAATCATCACGCAAAATTGCATGTGCAGAATCTCTACTCACTCCGACCTCTTGGATGATCTTTCATCACCAAATTTCGCACCCTCTCAACAACAGCTGCACTCCAAGCAGTTTGGGACCTGCCAGAACGCTGGCCACTCTCCGCTGATGTGTGGCAATTTTTGAATCGGTTGAACCACTTCTTAATTTGTGTTACACCCATCGTATCTTCTCCAAACACCTGCTGAATCTTACGAATTGTTTTGCTTTGAGAATCACCAAGCTTTTGACAAAATTTGATGCAGTACCTTTGCTCAACACCTTCAGTCATCTTGAAAGAATCTGTAATCCGACGAACACGTTGTGTAGCACCTCACTCAGCGACCGACAGGCAACGACTAACGCGCAGGCAGGCGGTGATAAAATTCACACATGCGTATGAAGGTGTCTTCCTTTACTGTGTAGAGTGGCGCCGCCATATCGTCTCTATTTCGCACGGAAAAAGTAAAGGTCGGACACTTTTTAGACAGACCTCGTATATATATATATATATATATATATATATATGTGTGTATGTGTGTGTGTGTGTGTGTGTGTGTGAGAGAGTATGTGTGTGTGTGTGTGAGTATGTGTGTGTATGCGTGTATGTGTATATATATGTGTGTATATATGTGTATGTATATATGTATGTAAGTCTATATCCAAGTAAATGTGTGTTTGTGTTTATACGTCTATACGTAATTATGTGACGGTATAATATTATTAAATATGTACAACATCTGTTTGTATTAACTACATATTTGTGTATTATTTTAGAATTTGCATATACTTCTAAAAATTTTCTTATTAGTTTTTATTTTTTTTACTTTTTATATAATATATTTTATTTTACCCACACTGGGTAATAACCTGTTTATGAACATATGTTTATGGATAATTGTTTTTTTTATTATATTTTTTAAGTAAATAATTTTTTATATTTTTTTAATTTAATTTACTTTCAATTCTTGAATTTTATTAATTTTTTAAATTACATTGTTTACCATTACATTTATATTTTATTTTTATTTCACTTTTTTATCATCATTATTATTATTATTATTATTATTATTATTATTATTATTATTATTATTATTATTATTATTATTATTATTATTATCATTGTTATTATTATTATTTAAGTTTGATATTTTATAATACTTATTATATTTACTTCTATTTAGTTTAATTGTTAAACTGTAATTTAGATTACTGTTTTTCAATTTTTATTATTCTAAAATAATAAACAAATACATGATTGTTCTTAAAATTGTTCCTTTTCAATTTAATTAATTTCGAATTTTCTAAATTTCATTTTTCGCTATAAATTCTCATATGTTTGTATAATTTTGTAATAAAATTTTTTTTTAATTGTAACAATTTTTTTCTCATGATGTATACATTTTCTATTCCTGTACTTTTAAGATCCTTTTCCCCTATTGTATCTCATTGTATGTCTGGTGTCATTGCTTTGTATGCTTTTTAGTAACGGATTCTAATTGTCATATCCCTACCCTCTCTCATATCCTCGAATTGATGTATAATTGAGAGTGTACTATGCTGTAATTTTGATGCTATGCTTTGACTTCTAACTTACGTGTCTATACCCTGTGCTGGTATCAATAAAAATCCATATCGTCTCGGAAACGATCGTACACGAAACATTTATTAATGTTGAATTCTTGGAACGGATGTAGATAAATATGTCACAAATTTGTTTATCTTTGAACTATAATATATATATATATTACTTATATGGTTATTGTTTCCTAGATGTAAAGCCAATAAAACTCCAGTGTTTGTAAGATAGTGTCTAATAATAGGTAGAACTGTATTAAAGTATTTTTTGTTTATACAAAAATTATTGGCTACATATGTTCATACATGTTTCAATTGCGACTTTATTTTTTAAAATCCAGCCTCTTCAGGCGATATTCATTATATTAAACAATTTAGTTAATATGACCCGAAGAGGCTAGCTTTTGAATAAATTCGCAGCTGAAACCATGTTTATATATATATATATATATATATATATATATATATATATATATATATATATATATATATAAAGATGCTTGAAATAGATTGATAAATCTAAAACATGTCTGTATTTTGTGGATTAATAATTTTACTAATTTATTATTTTATTCACAAGTTTCCGACTAGTAGCTTGATTGTTGTTATCATAACGTTTTTGTTGTTTTGCCATCCGATCTTCTTCAGATACCTTGAGTCAAATCCGGGAATCGTCATGAAAATTTGAATCTAAGTCTTTATTGGAGCCATGGGGGTACATTGTTCACATACCATTCTTCATGCGTTGCTATATTTCTTTATTTAAATTCTCTAGCTACCTTTACTTTTGAACTCAGAATCTTAAGATAACAGTGGGGGTTGCGATCATGTTCTACATTGTAAATTACCACAATACACACTCACACCGCGTCTAAGCAAACAATCAGTGAGTATTCCGCTCCTCCCCATCAATTTCATTACGAAATTCCATTTCATCATAATGCATTTGAGGTTATTCGTACACAAGTCAACTATTTTGTTAAATTGTCAATTAAAAACTAAGCCCCCACCCCAAACATACTGTGGCCGAGCTAAAAAGTCAGTGGGTATTCCGCCTTTCATTATGATCTCCCCCTCCCCCATAACCTTTTACAGATATGTTTTATATTGTGGATAGAGGCTTAACATTTTGGGGTAAAAAGGTTTTTTTCCCGTTTTTTCCGGTCAATTTTCTTGGGGGGGGGGGCATTCTTGGTTTCCTCAATTTTCCAGTTAGTGATTTATATTTTTTACGTGTTTCCTCATCCTGTTTTTTTTGTTGTTATTATAACGCTATAGTTTTTTTGTTTTTTACCTCCGGCCTTGTCCTGGTGCTTTGTATCAAATTGGGAAACTGTCATGGATTGTTTAACTCAATCCTCACTGGAACACGCTGTTCGCATTTTATTCTCAAAGTCTTGTGACATTCTTTAAGTTAACTTATTAAAACCTATTGCTGCCTTTGCTCAAGATTGAACTCAGAACCTCTATATTGCCTGCGCACGCTAACCAATATTCTAGTCACCAGAGACACGACGCCACTTAAAAAACTGAATCTTCTCTTTCTTTCTTTCGCACTTACACATGCGCACAAATATAAACACTAATAAGAATGTACTAACACACATTTATACATATGGTTGTGTTGTTGTTTTTTTAGCTCGCGCACGCGCGTGTATTGGTATTTTTACGCGCGTGCGTGCGTGTGTGTGTATTGTTTGGAATGTGACCTACACTTTGGAAGCCACATATTCTTTCAAGGTTGCAACGCTAACAACGAAGCATCACACATGTACGAGATACGCTGGGATGATTGCTATTTTACACGAATCGTCGTTTTGTTCTCGTTTGTGAGGAAAGAACAATAAAATAGTCCAACAATGAATTTTAATTCAATTATTCTTACTTTTATTCATATTATTCGCTGAACTTCCTGTTTACGAAAGGTTAGATATGAGTACACTTTTAAAAATGATATAACTTTTGTTGTATATTTATTGACAGTAGTATACTTACGAAGAATATAGATAGTTCGCCAGGTGCATAATTGACTGAAGGTTATCCTCTTACAAAAAACAATATATTAGTGACAAGCAATACGGATTTCGTCCTGCAAGGTCAATTGCCTAGGACCAGCGAATTTCTTGTCGGGGACTTCTTAGAGCAATAGCCATTGACATACCAATAACTTTGATAGGGTATGGCAGAAAGAGTTGCTTCATAAACTTGCCATCCATGGAATATCTAGTAAAGTCTTCGCAATTATCGAATCTTTTTTTACGGGTAGGTTTATAAAAGTAGTTTTTATGGGAAGAGGTAGGGAAAACAGAATCAACACCGACGTGCCTCGGTGATTTATTCTGGGGCCAACACTCTTGTGTAATCCTCATTAATGATCTGCCAAATCACAGCTGTCTATGGCAGCACCTCGAAGAGGACTGGTGATCAAAGATCTTGCTGATTCCCTTTCTTCAAACCTGGAGCACGTGAGGAAAAGTAGATTGTTATCTAAAAACCAACTTTTCTCATTTCACCACAAACACCCCGATCCCTTTTTTACTTCGGTCGAAATAAATGGCTCCCTCCTTGAAGAAACACCCTTTTTTATAAGCTCTTAGGGTTGACTTTCACTTCAGATCTAAAATAGAAGACGTATATCCCGTTTTTGTCTAAAGTCGCGTATAAAATGTTTGCATCATTCTACCGCTCCATAAAGTACCCGACTCCAAATTCAATCATCTACCTGTATACTGCGTGCCAGAATTATATGCAAATCGATTTTTTTTTTGTTCTAACTCCGATAGTTTTTAATAAAAATTTGTGAAACTTGGCACGTTATATGGCAACGCTAACATATGCGCAGATCTAGAATTCTAAACTAATCTACGCAATAGTAAACAAACGGCAGCCATTTTGGTGACTTGCAGTCTGTTTCACCGTGCCAACTTTACATGCAAATCATTGCAAAAGTCTCGAATGTGGTGAAGTGGTGACAGAAAATTAAAATATTGATTATTTTAGGAATATATCATTTGAGAACAACAATAATACAGAGCAAACATCTTAAATATGGTTTCATAGTACAATCAATATTGTATAGAATTGCCATTTTTATTAACAAGAGAAAAAAGCTTTTGATCCATTGAAGATGTCAAACTTTCGATTTCATCTGATGAAATTTCTTTGGCAGCAGTCAGAACAGCATTCAAGGGGTCATTCTTGGAGATGTGCTGCCTTACTCCGGAGTAAATCTTCCTTTTCAAGATGCTCCACAGAGTTTCAATGGGATTTAAATCTGGAGAACAGGCTGGGCATTGCATTAAATCTGCGCATGTGTTAGTGTTGCCATATCACGTGCCAAGTTTCATTATTTTTTATTAAAAACTATCGGAATTAGAACAAAAAAATCGATTTGCATATAATTCTGATACGCAGAGTATTAGAGTCAGCTATTGATGTCATATCTGGGGAGGTTCCGCACGAAGCACTATTTCCTGCCTTTACAGAGTAGAAAATCGATTTGGAAATCTAGTGAGGGGTGATCTATTATCTCCCCTACAGCCTCTTTCTCACAGAAGAGACGTTACTAATCTATCTTTATTTCCGTGGAAGATACTCGACTGAGCTCCAGTCTTTAGTTTCTTCTTGTAAGACATTCGCAGCAAAAATTCGTAGTGCTACCACAACAGAAAAACACTTTTTTCTCCCTCCATGTGCCTAGCACCAGGTGGAATTTCCATGAGCAATGCTTCTTTGTAAACGCTTCCCACCTGTGAACACACATTACCGCGAGACTGCTTTCCTGCTGATTAGAACTTAGTCGTCTTCAAATCAAATGTCAACAAATTCTTGTCATGGACCGCCTCATAATTAATAAAACGCAGTCCATACCATTGATCAATGTTAGTACTCCCATAGTGATCCTCATCTTTCAACTTTCGTCATTTAAACCTTATCCTCGAGTGGATCTTAACCTTGATACGTAGTGACGACTAAAGTAAAAACAAAAAAAAAGTTAGAAGTTAGAACTCCATGAGCAGACAGTTAGGTGATTTGCCTAACCACGTGACGTAGGAGAGATTTGACGATTGAAATTAAATTCAGTGTTCCCAGAATTTTAGCTAAGCTACACATCATGTAAGGTTCTATGAAGATAGTCCAGAAACAACCTATAGTTAAGAAATTGGAAATCTATTTAGTAAAAATAAAATAGACTTAAAACCATCATTTCCTTCTTGAAGAATATACCATTATTGTCCCCAAGAAAAGAATAAAAAGAATGTCTTCACCCCTGAACTCAGATATGGACAATATAGCCCTTTTTATCTTTTATAATTTCACTAAGCCGAATATTTACCCTTTTTATATAAACGTTTGATGTTTCCATATAAAGAAAAGAAAGTGGTGTTATCTCTTTCAAAACCTCCTTTTCTATCATTCCCTATCTCTTCCATTTGCCATCTTTCTTCTTCTCTGGATCATATTAACAGACAAAATGTGACAAAAGAAAAAAGTGTCCCACTGGCAAACATAAACCCACGAACAAACTTACAGTCGCTACATACACTTTTATTGAAGCGGCCATGATAAACTTATGTAGTACTTGTATTGTTGGACCTCTTCTGTATCTAGAAACAATGGATACCTTCTGAAAGGGGTCTACGCGATGAAGTGTTTATAGTGAAGCCTCGGTTGCTTAAGTTCAGTGGAAAGGAAAAATCCAAGAGGATAAGTCGAGGAAAGCTGATCTTATTTCGTGTTTTCCTTCTTCTATATTAGTTTACCTACCAAGGCTTTTTTTAACGTAGTTCACCCCAAACAAGGCAGGCCGCCACTGTAGACGTAAGTGGTTACTGAGAAGAAGGAAAAGGGGAGAAGGTAGGGGGGTCAACCTAAATTGGGATCTGCGCAGCTAGATGTCTGTTTACATTAATTTTAAATTTCTGCATGTCAGTACTGTCGGGGAAACTACGGGCAGGGAGAGAGTTCCAGAGGCCAGCAGCACGAGGAAAGAAGCTATTTTAGTAGAAAGCTCTCCGGCATCTGGGGATCTCCACAGTGAATGGATGGGATTTAGTTGATTGTCGAGTTGGTCTAGTGAATTTACGTCGAGGGGGCACCAGAGTAGCCAATTCATCGGAGCATAATCCATTGAAGTATTTGTAAAACAAGCACAAGGATGCTACATTGCGGCGATGGGACAGGGACTGGAGCTTGGTTGACAGTGAGGGACCTATTAGGTTGGCGATTCGTTTTTGGGCCTTGTCAAGGAGGGAGAGACTAGCATATGATGCACCAGCCCAGATGTGGCGACAATACTCCATGCATGGGCGGATGGTGGCTTTGTAGAGATAAATGATAATATCAGGTGTGAGGAGTTTACTAGAACGGTAGAGGGAGCCAACCTTCTTTGCAGCAGCCTTGGTAATGTCTTCAATGTATTTGTTCCAATTCATGTTACCTGTGAAGGTTAGGCCGAGGAGTTTGAATGATGAACTCTCAAATAGGGTGTTGTTTGCCATGACAATCGGTGGTTGAAGAGGCTTCTTGTAGTTATTGAAGGAAAGGAGCTTTGTCTTTGCGGCATTAAAAGTTACCAACCATTTATGACCCCAATCCACTACAGCCTGGAGGTCATTTTCTAAGGATTCGGCCATTGCCTCAGATATGATCGCGTCTGTTTTGCCAACATGGCGAGAGTAAAGCGTGGTGTCGTCAGCAAATAAACCAATCTCAGACTCTATGTCATCAGGGAGATCGTTTATATAGATCAGGAACAACAAAGGCCCAAAGATAGATCCCTGGGGTACACCAGCATTTATGTCATGTTGCTTAGATGAACGGCCATCGAGGACAACCTGGATTTTTCTTTTGGTTAAGAAGGATCTAATAATCTTAAGTAATTGCCCAGTAATACCGTATGAGCGTATTTTCAGGAGAAGCCCTTTATGCCATACCTTGTCAAAGACCTTGGATATATCAAGCGCTACTGCCTTAGATTCACCTGCCTTGTCGAGTGTATTATACATGTGTTCTGAGATGACCGTTAGGATGTCTGCAGTAGAATCGTGCTTGTCTAAATCCATACTGGCGGTCAGAAAGACGTTTAGCATTAACTAAGTGCCGTACTATAGCTATATTGGTTAAAGATTCAAAGATTTTAGCAAAGATCGGCAGTAGACTGATTGGGCGGTAGTTCTGAGGATCAATTCTATTCCCAGAATTCTTGTAGACTGGTACCACAGAGGCAATTTTCCAGCTATCGGGGAAGCAAGATTCAGCAAGGCATTTATTTTAGAGTTTGGAGAGGACAGGGGACAGTTCAGCAGAGCATTTCTTTATTACTATTACAAGTATAAGATTAGACCCACAAGCTTTGGAGGTGTCAAGGTTTTTTATAAGGTCTCTGACCTGGGATGGGGTGATGACCAGGCTTTGGAGACCCGTCTTCCCTACTAGTATCGCCATTCCACTTCATAACTTATGCCCATCAATCTAAGTACGGACCAGGATCAACGATAGTCAACGTTAATCTGTATGGATTATTCACACTTTGAGGTTGTTTAAGTGTTTAAAGAGCTATTTTCTGGATCCAACGCCAAGAAATTCTATAGGGTACATATATATGCCATATCTTAAATAACATAATAAGACATACTCATAAATCAAGAGTATTTATTCTATCGAATATATGTACAAATGGAATCGTTAATAATACTGTAAGTGCTTATCTAACTCGACTGCCTGGTATTTACTTCCTTTTCCACCGCACAAGATGTGGCACAAAGTCGGAAAGTGGGGATTGAAAAGCTAGCACACATGAGGAGGTGCACTGTAGCTCACAAAAATATCCTAGGCAGTCCAATCGACATTCTCTGGTAGGAGCACCTCAAGCGATTAGCAGTAAACTAACTCCTTCTTAAAGAGAGATAGTAAAGCCTGGGATGGGTGGACCACCTAGAACTGCACAGAACCATACCTCACCCCGACAGAGAAAGTCTATCGCCGTCAAAATTATCCATACTCTGTCGGACTGATTATCGAGAACGTGTTGTCGACTGATATGCCAGTCTTTAGGCCGTCGCATTGAGGCGCAATGAATTTCTACTGTCAACTAAAGTTGCTTGCTTATGTGACACTGGTTTACTCTATTCTTGTGGGAGTGGTCCTATTACACCACAAGAATTTATGAATCAACAGAAGTTTTTAAAAATAATGTTATAGTAAATATAAATATACGAGTAGTTGTAAAGCGAGCAACGGAAACTATTTAAATACTCTTATTATGTCAAGTGCTTTGATGTGTATACGTTCACATGTCCGCATGTTTTGTTGCATTTTGAGGGCGTACGAATAACCACATACGTGTATAAGATTTAGTATATGGATATAAGTATCCAACGAAACGACGAACAGTGACGATGGGGAAAATCTCAAGTTGGTATTAATGCTAACATGTTTCGCCTTTCAACTTCTTCGGATTGGTCAAATTAAATGGAAGAAAATATTGATAATATCAACAGAACAAAATCGTAGTTTTAAAAGAAACGATCTTGCTATTACTAGTGATAACGAAAAGAGACATTTCGAAGCAGTATAATACCTGTTTTAGGCACAAACCGTTCGTTTTTTACGATTTAAAATGTTCGTATCACGTCACAAAATGACCGTCTCATTTTTTTGTTTTATTCATTTTACTATTCTGAAAAGAAAAATGGAACGCAAAACATCTTAACGGAATAAATTATTTGTGCATTTCCTTCTATCTCGTTAATTTTAGCAATATTCATCTTAATCAGTAAACACGCATAATCATGAAGAGAAACAAAATATTAAACACGTTTATGCTCATTTATATTGAGATAATATTTTAAATTGATGCATATTTATTGAATTTAGCTTCATTTACACAAAGACATTTCTGTCCACCAACCGAAGAGGTTATATTATTTGAAGAAGAGGTTATGCAAAATAAAATTTCATTTAACATTTTTTTATCTCGTAAATCATTGTATCTGAATAAAACATTTGATATGAGACCAATGTTGTTCCATCTATTTATGAAGATGATTTAAAACAACTTTTATATTTTATACACAACCACAGAAATTTCCAACAATTAACATGGTTATATAGTCAGGTGGTCAACAAGAAAAGAACACATTCAACACAGCTTTATAAAAGATATAACAGTTTCTTTATTCGTTGTCAAACAAGACTGAAATAAAGAGATTTTTCTCAATTCGTGTAGAAAGGATTCTCTCGGTTCAATATCAAACAAAGTGGTGAAAATTGGCTTTTGGTAGAGAGTTACTGTCATTTGTCCATCTTGGCATTTTCTATGTTCATGCGTATCCTTAGTAGCAGCGAATCCCAGTTAAAACTGAATATCCTAACGCTCCTCATTTTCTCACACTTGCAGGCGTATATTTGTTATTGACATTCTGTCTGACCCCACGCATTGCCCTTCTTTAATCTAGATGAAATGCCAGACATTCAATATATTACAACATGCAATTTATTTGTTTGGTATTAAATTTATACTCTCGGAAGGATGACGTCGTATGCGCCCGTTCAACTATCTAAAACCGTGTTCAAGTTCGATTTTTTTCTTCGGTGTGAATTATATATTTGCCTTTTTGATGATAAAAAAAGTTAATGTAATAATAACGGCATCGTTTAGCTTTTCTAAGACGAATATCATTATTATTATTATTATTATTATTATTATTATTATTATTATTATTATTATTATTATTATTATTATTATTATTATTATTATTATTATTATTATTATTATTATTATTATTATTATTATTATTATTATTATTATTATTATTATTATTATTATTATTATTATTATTATTATTATTATTATTATTATTATTATTATTATTATTATTATTATTATTATTATTATTATTATTATTATTATTATTATTATTATTATTATTATTATTATTATTATTATTATTATTATTATTATTATTATTATTATTATTATTATTATTATTATTATTATTATTATTATTATTATTATTATTATTATTATTATTATTATTATTATTATTATTATTATTATTATTATTATTATTATTATTATTATTATTATTATTATTATTATTATTATTATTATTATTATTATTATTATTATTATTATTATTATTATTATTATTATTATTATTATTATTATTATTATTATTATTATTATTATTATTATTATTATTATTATTATTATTATTATTATTATTATTATTATTATTATTATTATTATTATTATTATTATTATTATTATTATTATTATTATTATTATTATTATTATTATTATTATTATTATTATTATTATTATTATTATTATTATTATTATTATTATTATTATTATTATTATTATTATTATTATTATTATTATTATTATTATTATTATTATTATTATTATTATTATTATTATTATTATTATTATTATTATTATTATTATTATTATTATTATTATTATTATTATTATTATTATTATTATTATTATTATTATTATTATTATTATTATTATTATTATTATTATTATTATTATTATTATTATTATTATTATTATTATTATTATTATTATTATTATTATTATTATTATTATTATTATTATTATTATTATTATTATTATTATTATTATTATTATTATTATTATTATTATTATTATTATTATTATTATTATTATTATTATTATTATTATTATTATTATTATTATTATTATTATTATTATTATTATTATTATTATTATTATTATTATTATTATTATTATTATTATTATTATTATTATTATTATTATTATTATTATTATTATTATTATTATTATTATTATTATTATTATTATTATTATTATTATATTTTTTTTTTTTTTTTTTTTTTTTTTTTTTTTTTTTTTTTTTTTTTTTTTTTTTTTTTTTTTTCATAGTAGTCTCAACTTTTGGATGTTTTTAGTTGGAGTTTTCTTTTTTGAACATTAAGTCAATTCCCTTGACTTTAGACATTCAAGCCTTTTGCAGAATTAGAAAAGAAATTGTCTCGTCAATTTATTTAAGCCATTTATGGTGGCTTTTCGTTATAGGTCCAAGCGTCCCAATTACAACGGGAATCACCTTTACTTCTTTTACATTTCCATAGTCTAACTAATTCCGATTTTAGATCTTAATATTAATTTTTTCATTTATTTTTTCGAATTCTTTCTCCTGCACTCTGGTATCGAAGTGCTAGGCTATTTCAATGATCAAGCAAGTTTATTGTTTTTGTTTAGAAAGATTAAGTCAGGTTTTGAATGTTCAAGAACCTTATCAGTCTGTATGCGCATGCCCCAAAAGAAGTTTGACATTTTCGTTCTCTTGTACCACTTCTGGCTTATGCTCATGCCACTTCTCATTATAGTCCAATTCATAAAGTTTGCATATATTCCAGTGTAGTACCTGAGCAACTTTGTCGTGTCTCCATTTTTTATATTGATGTTGTGCTAGCATTGGGCATTAAGCACAACATCAGTATAAAAAATTATTATTATTATTATTATTATTATTATTATTATTATTATTATTATTATTATTATTATTATTATTATTATATTAAATCAGAGTGAATCAACGTTTGTTTCACACAGGAGTTTTCCTATATACTTTAATGATACAAAATACATGCTAAAATCTTTCATAGTCCCATTTTAATTCTTATTAGCCGTAATTTGTAATTAACTGAACAAGTCACGCATCTCTCACTTATCTATCTATGTATTTATCTC
This sequence comes from Sepiola atlantica, assembly GCA_963556195.1. Taxonomy (NCBI): domain Eukaryota; kingdom Metazoa; phylum Mollusca; class Cephalopoda; order Sepiida; family Sepiolidae; genus Sepiola; species Sepiola atlantica. Next base: position 25,661,287 of record OY744523.1, on the reverse strand, counting down.
GCTTTCTCTCACTTTAACTGGATTCAAACACTCTCTAATATTTGTTAATCTCTTCGTTGGCATTTACAATTATATGGTAAAACAAAGCAATTAAGAAAAGCGTTGAAAAAGCTTTTCTTGATTGCTTTGTTTTGCCATATAATTTACATAGTGTGTTCGTACACACCGTAAATGCTGAGGTTCGAATCATGTGATTGACAAAAAAGTCATCCTCTATGCTGATGATTCCCGAAAAAGAGTGAAACACATGTACATAAAGATAAAAATTTAAAATAGTCAGCATAATATTGTGTATATATATATATATAGTCTCGGAAGTTTCTCAACCATTAAAACTATATAAAAAAAAAAGATTATATAAAAAAAAAAAAAAAAACTTATAGTCTCAAGTCTTCCAGTGGAAAATCACTCATGTAAGTCAATTTATTTTTTACAGTTATTATATTAGTTAGTTTCTAACACTATTTTAAGGGATCATCAGTTGTTTACCATGAAAAACTGTTTCAGGAATTTATATATATATATATATATATAACATTTCTAAAAGTATTAATATATATATATATATATATATATATATATATATATATATATATATATTAATACTTTTAGAAATTTCATATATATATATATATATATATATATATATATATATATATATATATATATATACACACAATATTATGCTGACTATTTTTAATTTATATATATATATATATATATATATATATATATATATATATATAATATTTTTAGAAATTTGAAAACCAAACAACAATGTATACTTTTTTTTAAATAAATGGTCCTGAAAGAAATGGAAATTTCTAAAAACATCATACAAATACGAAAACAATGTTCTAAAAAATGTAGCCATCTTTCTTTATTCAAAAAGCGCAAAGCGCACAGACACATCCAGGCTTTCTTTTCAAAACCACGTGTTAAGATCATCTGATAAATAATTTACTGTATCAGCAGTATTTTACTTACCCAGTAAAATGAAAAATGAAAAGGTCTAGCTTTGTAAAGGGCGTATTTACGCCGAAAGCGCATCTATTAAAATAAATAAATTTATTTATTTTAAAAAGATACACATTTTTATTTAGATATCAAATTTCTAAAAATATATTGTGTGTGTGTATGTGTGTGTGTGTGTGTGTGTGTGTAAAAGGCATACAATCTGTGTGTGTAATCATGGTTTGTGATTATACTCTGGAAATCACAACAACTATATAGTTCTAGTAAAGTGATTAAACCTAATAATTCGAAATTATTTTTATAATTGAGGCTGGTTATTTCTTTTATTATGATATTTAGTCACTTTTCTATTGATGCCTTCTAGTTTCAATATTATATTGCAAATTCTGAAGTCTTATTATTCTTACAATAGAATATGCATCCATTGGAAGTAAATTTGTAATCATTCAACCAATAATGTCATTTGTCTCTGACACATGAAAAATATGATGATTAGATTTAAATTCATCACTAAAATGTAATTCCAAATCACACTACACAATTAATATTTTGTGGGCTGTTAAAATAGTGTATGAGTAATCGCCAATGCGCCCTCGGCATACCTAATTTAAAATTGACGCTGACCTTCTGCATGCACATGCAAAAAATAGACATGATACATGAAAAGTAATTTATCTTCATTAATTTATTTGAATACTAGCAAAACCTACCCGCCCTCCAGGCAGCAATTAATTGGGGAGGGGTGTATAGTTAACTAATATATTGGAACACTAACCCTAAGTTTGACTGGCACGTAATCGCTTAAAAGAGTAGACCCCCACCCACGAAAAAGGAAATAACGCACAGAATAACGCATAATTTACGTTAAATATATATGAAACTGATCTATCACTCTAAATTCTAAAATATGTTTTCCTTATTTCTATTTTCCACAGTGTTCACACGTAATCGCCTAAAAAAGCAGAATACATTTTTTTTTTGGGGGGGGGGTAGCGGATTGTGTCAATCTGCAAATTTACCCATATTTTATCTTTTAAATCTTATATTTTTTTACAGTACGCCCCATTTTTATTTTATTTTAAGCAATTGGGTTTAGTTGTGTTATTTTTTTCGCGTTAAAATTAAATAAATAGCTTCTTTAAAATTATCTAAATAATCAAATACTTTATTTTTCATGTATAAATAAAAAATATTAAATGTTTTGGTATTATTGTAGATTAACACCCTCGGTTAGCCCCCCCCCCCCACACACACACATACACACACACAAATACGATTCTACTTTTTTAGGCGATTACGTGTGGATAACCGGAAAATTCTGGTGGCAATAGAAAACAACAAAAAAATATTTTAGAATTTAGAGTAGGGCATCAGTGCCGCATATAAATTTAACTTAAAATGATCCTCCATATCCGGGGCATTCTAGGGTTTTATGGCAGACAACCATTTTCTTTTGGCCATTGCGTTATTGTGGGGGGCACGCGCCCACTCTTTTAGGTGATTACGTGAAGTTTTACGACCTTGCCAGTCGGACACGGTTAGTGTTAAAATATATTAGTTAACTGTCCTAATAAGTTAGAATAACGCTAAAAAGTAGAATCACGTTGTTTAAACTTAGCTGAGGGTGTTAATCTATAAATTTATCAAAGTTTGTTGTTAAAATTATTGAATTCTCTGAGTAAAAACATTGTTTTAACTATACCCATCCCCAATTAATTGGTGTTTTGATATAAGTATAGTTTGGATAAATAGAAAAAAACTTTCGTATTTACTAAAAAATAGATTCATATTTTTTTAAACTTAATTTTTTTTCTGTCTTCTAAATGAATATTTAGAAGACAGAAAAATTTTTTTTTTAAATATGAATCTATTTTTTGTATTATTTAAAAAGCTGAGAGGGGTGGGAAGCTTTTTTTTTTCTTTATTATAGCTAATATAATTATATTCAATAGTCGTTGTCGTTGTCGTTGTCGAAAACAACAACAAATTTAGTTTTAAATATACAGTTTATATCTAAAGAAAAACTTTGTTAGTTATTGCGTTCAACGCGGAGTGTAATTTTTTTAATAAATTATTCCAGGTAATCTAAGTTTTTGATTCGTGTAAACATACACGTGACCGGAAGTTATTTGAATTTCAAAATAATCATTTTGAACGTTTAACGTTTTTTTTAATAATATTAATACTAATAATAATAATAACATTAATATTAACAAAACTTTTGAATATATATAAGAAAACTTTAAAACGAAAATAGAAATAAATTGTTCAGAATATTAATTTATTAGAAGATGTTTATAAAATTAATATGCTAATGAGGCATCGGGATGAATGTGTTTACGCAGTGTTCTGTTGGCTATATATAATGTATTTGAAAATACTTAAATATTTTATTGAATTAAAAAGGGGTAACGTGTTTTTATATAAAGATATTAAGGATAAATGGAAAAATATTTCGCATTTATTCATTGAGATATCTTGAGAGAATTCAAGTATAAATATATATGCATACGTAAAATATGAATGCATACTTAATTTGTTTTTGTAATTGGGATTTAATCTGACAAATAATTAAAACTTAATGTTCTTATAAATATTTGGTTGGTAAGAAAGGCGTCGTTTTTTTTTCTAATTTCAAATGCTTTGAAAATTAAAAGGAATCAAATGTCGCTTACCTCATAGTGGCAGGAGAGAAGAAGTGTCGCCGATAATTGATGTCAATAGAAAAATAAGTTAAAAATACTAGCTAACTTAAGTAATGTTTGATATGTTAATCTTTATCCTCCCTGGCTATTATGCCCTATGGGAAGTCTCGCCTTGGAAATAAAAAGCTCTGATTTCTTTTATTAGAAGTCAGTGCGATTTTGTTTTTGGGGAGTGAGAGTATGTTAGTGGAAAGTTGAATTTGCGACCTTCATATTATTTACCTTTCCAGGAGGTTAGGCACAAGGTCAGGTGTTAAATTGAAAAGCCAGTGCACTAGGATTAACGCACTTTGGTCTAGAAAAAAATCCTGAGAAGTCACTTCGGCATTCCCTGGTAGGAGAGCCTCAAGCAATCAGCGATAAATTAACCCTCTTCTCAAAGAGAAGGTAAAGCCTGGGAGGGTGAACCTCCTGAGACTGATTGTCGAGAACGTATCCCCGACGTGTCTGGTTTAAAATAAATTGATTTTTGTATTTACAAAGTTTGAATTGTTTGCTGCAATTGTGTATTATTGTTGACTTATTTTAACCGACCCCATTGGACAATACAATCACATGCTTATAGATTAGTTTAAGCTCAACCTTATAAAAATCAACCCATTGTTGCCACATAGAAAGAAGTTTATGCATTTCACTTGCATAAACTGCCGACTGTCGTTACTCGAAAGACATTTTCGGCCGCATATTTATTTATGAAGATTTTCGCTCGTAAAAAGTGGTTGAGATAAGTGGTAGTCAGTGAACCAGATTCCGTTGAGGCAGAATATCATCGCACAATCTACTAAGCTTCCGAAAAGTGATATTTTTTTTTTTTTTTTTTTTAACATAGTTTACCCCAAACAAGGCAGGCCGCCACTGTAGACGTAAGGGGCTACTGAGAAAAAAGAAAAGGGGAGAATGTAGGGGGGTTCAAGCTAAATTGGGATCTGCGCGGCGAGATGTCTGTTTACATTAGTTTTAAATTTCTGTATGTCTGTACTATCGGGGAAACAGGGCGCAGGGAGGGAGTTCCAGAGGCCAGCAGCACGAGGAAAGAAGCTATTTGAGTAGAAGGCTCGCCGGCATCTGGGGACCTCCACAGTGAATGAATGAGATTTAGTGGATTGTCGAGTTAGTCTAGTGAATTTACGTCGAGGGGGCACCAGAGTAGCCAATTCATCGGAGCATAATCCATTGAAGTATTTGTAAAACAAGCACAAGGATGCTACATTGCGGCGATGGGACAGGGACTGGAGCTTGGTTGACAGTGAGGGACCTATTAGGTTGGCGATTCTTTTTTGGACCTTGTCAAGGAGGGAGAGACTAGTATGCGTGGTCAATCATCATTGTACAGCAGGATTTGCCTTTTCTATTGATCAATGCCGGACACGTATGCTGCCAATTCTGGTGGATCACGTCAATTTCCTGATAATACTTCTCCGCAGTCACCTTTTCGTCGTTATCCGAGAAGTTACTGTAGATGAATTCACCAGAAACAGTAAGCATAACTTTCTGGTGCTTTTAATCTAATAATAGAGCTGATCGTCGCCGACTATTGTAGAAGATCCACATCTCTTCGAACATTAAAATACGATCGAAAAAATGGGTTCTACAAAATGAAGTGCTGACGACTTTTGAAACGGGAGATTTCTGACTTTCGTCAAGTTTGTTTGATGTTCCCTCCCTTTCGCTGAGCTCATTTGATCATCCCAGTTTCTAGAAGTGACCTAGAACTGATGAATGACATACTGCTGACTTTTTGGCAAGTCCCAGAAAGTTGAGTATGAGTCTGCTACAACTGAAGACTTCGATTCGTCGCTGTCAACTGCATACGGACGCTTACGACCTTATTCGTCTTCAAGGTCATCATCTTCAGGACGAAATTGATTAGATTAAAGACACATTGCAGTGCACTTTTGTTGGCGGACTGATGCTACATGACAAAGCTTGAACTTATACAAAAAGATTATGCGTATTTTCTTCCTCTCTATAATTCTTTTAATAACCAGAATTTATAAAATAACATTCAATGCAAATATAATATCAGTCTAATGTAGACGGATTTTTTTTTACTTTGAATGCTATATAATACTTATATATTCAAATAATCACGTGTTTGTAGAAAGAGACTGGGTCTTAAACACAATAACCTCAGAAACGCACTAGTCATACATAGAGATACTTTTAAACACAATTCGATTTCACTAACTGCACCCTCCTCAAGACTAACTCTTTTCTCCAACGTCGCAAAGGCATCGAAAGCCTCTTTATCCGCTCTCATTATCGTCTAACGTAAACCTCAGGTTTAACCAATCATTTTGCAACAATTATTCTCAAACAATGTACTATATCTCCCCAATACCCTACCCAGGTTAATACTACTTATTTTTATCGTTTCTTATCCATTTTTCAATTAGCATCTTTTCCCTTTTCACTGGATATTATCAAACCGCCACTCATTCGCTAGCCTTTTGCGGTTTGCGTTTCTTTTCTTATGTTTTGCGTTTTTTACAATAAATTTCAAATCAACATTTTTTCTTAAAGACGTTGGTATATCCAAATGAAACCGGTCAATCTCTTGTTTGTTTTTCTTTCACTTGTGTTTTAATTTGTTTTGTTTTTGTTTTTGTTTTTGTTTGGTTTGTTTGGTTTTCATTTTTTTTCTTTCACTACACATTTAAATAAGGATATCTTTCATAATTTTGTGACAAATTTGAATAACACAAAAATCTGGCATCATTTTTCAACCGACCTAATATTTTCAATGTACATTCTTAAGAGATTCACATGCGTTTCTGTAAAGGCGGAAACAATAAGTTGCAATAAAAAAATGCAATGTTGACATGCATCTATTTGAAATTCTCCTTCATCTAGATAATGTTACAAAACTTATTTAACCAAAGATACTTGTAGTATTATTCCATTATAATGGAAATAACATACATTATAACCATGTATTCCAAATAAGATTTGTTCAGATCATGCCCACACGAAAAGAGACATTTACTTTTTTCGTAAAATGAAGCGAACGATATTCAATAACACTCACTTGACTAATAAAACGAGATCAAGATCATTAATAACCTATTAGTATTATTCCATAATAGTACAAATAATATACATTTCGGGGCCAAAAAATGAGTTTGGCTGATTTTTTTATATTTATTTTGAACGAAAAAAAGCAAACGAATTAAGCTTGGTTAAGTTTTAATATTTATTTTGAAAGAAAAGGGGTCAAAAAATTGAACTTGGCTATTTTTGAAGATTTATTTTGAACAGGATTTACAAAAAACACAAATTAGCAAATTGGCATTTTACTAATACCTGATAGCTCCTTCTTGAGCCTTCCGGAACAAGGCTATTCATTTGGACATGCTGTCACCTTCTTACATTGTTGCCAATGGATAATTTCCCCACTCTTGTTTTACTGTCTTCCAGAATAACGTTTTGTTTGCAAATTTTTTACCAGACAATTTTCTTTTAATTGTGTCCAACAAGTTTTCAATAGAACATTGTCCGAGCCAGAACCTTGTCTGAAAAAAAGTTATCATCAAACCATGTTTTGGTTAATTTTGCAGTGTGAGTTGGAGCATCATTGTACTGAAACAGGATATTATCATGAAACCAGGAAGGCAACAAATTTTGAATTGTCGGAATTAATCCTTTTTTTAAATACAGATGTATCCTTTAATAATGATGCTCATATCACACCGAATAAACTCTTCAATAACAAGTGATCAAAATGCACCCTGAACAATAATTTTCCCATTCCTATGCTTAACTGCTGTTTGAAAACAATCAACCCTAAATCTCACACCGTATCTTCAAAGGTACCATTCGAGAGCATCACCCACAAGAGAAAACCGCGACTCAGTCGACCAAACAACTCTCTGAAACTATTTCGAGGAGAAAGTGCCGTATTAAATAACAAAGCTCATCCTATCCATAATATTATTTTGTGATAACAATTTTTTGTGTACATCGTCTTAATATACCGTTTTCTTTCAATCTCCCGGCTATTGTTCTCCAAGAAATAGACTTACCCTCTCCGGTTTTGAACTCCTTGACCAAATGTGTAAGGGAATCTTTCCTGTAACGAAGAGCTGTCATTTTCCGCCTTGAATTATCTCTTCTTTTTTATGATTTAACGTAGCCTATCTTCCTTTCCACATTACCTGTTTGCTCATTTTAACTAATTCTTTTCACTGTGATAAAGGAAGTAACAACCTTTTTCTTATTCAATATGATAAAAAATCGTGTATAATCTGAGCCTCTCTTTCTAATTTCTCCAATTCTGTTTTTAGTAATTTCATCCAAATGCTTATTTTTCATCTTAGGTGATATTTTATATTAAATATTAAGATAAAATTAGCAGATCAAATACTAAACGGAAAAAACGGATTTTATATAAATAAAATTACTGGAAAACGCAATATTAACAAAATGATTGAAATATTAACCAGGCTCTTTTTTTCTCGCCCGGAAGTATACGCTATAACTATGTATTTATTAAAATAAGATTGTTCAAATCACAATAAGATTTATTCAAATCACAATATGATTTGTTCAAATCACAATATGATTTGTTTAAATCACAATAAGATTTGTTCAAATCACAATAAGATTTGTTCAAATCACAATAAGATTTGTTCAAATCACAATATGATTTGTTCAAACCACAATAAAAATTTATTCAAATCACAAAATGATTTGTTAAAATCACAATAATATTTGTTCAAACCATGCCCGCACAAAAAAAGAAATATTTACTTTCTTCATGAAATGAAACTACCAATATACAATTACACCCGATTGACTAATAAAAGCAGATCAAGATAATTAATAATCTATATTTTCGTACAAACAAAATCAGCAGTGACAATGGGTATAGAACATAAACTATAGATTTAAGTAAGTGACTCTAAGATAGGCGTCCTTGAATATGTTAACTAAAAAATAGTAAGTACTGAGAAGAGGTCAGCAAACGAATGAATGAAGAGAAAACAACGTGAAAAGAAATGAGTATAAACGAGTAGTATAGAAAATTGAGAGTTTACGTCTATGCCTTGCCACCGCTTGATTGGGATCATTAGATTGAACTAGTGTTTAAGAGTGCTGAAGAAACATACAAAATTAGTGGTTGTTAGAACCTTCCGTAACTAAAATAAAATCTTATTTTCATTTTTAAAAATGCACGTAAGAATGTTTAATAGTGATTTGTCCCTTTGATGTATGAATTTTTAAGGTAGCTCCTTCTTTATACTGTATCTATTTTGAGCCATTCCAGCAGCTTATTGACTAATGAAAACAGAACGTATACAGCACTACCCACTCCCATTATGCTAATTTTCAGTTGAATAAAAGTATAACCCCAACTATTGGTTGGATTAAATGTATCTGATATGCATCTGTATTCGTTTGGAATCGGCGAATACACTGTAGTAGTATTATGGAATTATAACAGGAATCACGATGCAAATAAGGAAGTCATAATAGATTAGAACTTTAGTTGGAACATATTAAGTTTTTTTAAACATAGTTCACCCCAAACAAGGCAGGCCGCCACTGTAGACGTAAGGAACTACTGAGAAAAGGGGAGAAGGTTTTTTCTTTTTTTTTGGGGGGGGGGGGGCAACCTAAATTGTGATCTGCGCAGCGAGATGTCTGTTTACATTAGTTTTAAATTTCTGCATGTCAGTACCGTCGGGAAAACAGGGGCAGGGAGGGAGTTCCAGAGGCCAGCAGCACGAGGAAATAAGCAATTGGAGTAGAAAACTCTTCGACATCTGGGGACCTCCACAGTGAATGGATGGAATGTAGCTGATTGTCGAGTTGGTCTAGTGAATTTACGTCGAGTTAATAAATGTGTCTAGTTACAAACTTTTCCGTTTTCGTCTTCATTATGAAGACATTACATTTAAATTAGAAATGGTTAAATACTTATTAAATACTGGAAGGAATTATATTTTCAATAATTAAATGACTCACTTAAATACACTTAATTCATAGTATACATGTACATACATAAATACAGTTATTCAGTGACGTTATACTGACGTCATGAAGCGTTTCGGCTTTTCGACATGAAAGACCCCCGTCCAGATTACCTAGCTTTAATTTATTAAAAATAAATAAAACTTCCTCTTGAAGTCATCTGATACGCCCTGCATGTACACGTTGTATCGGAAGAAATGGTGCACTGAGTAAATATACTCTACAATTAACCGAATAGTCGAGCCCGATCAGTCGCCGGAAAGTCAAAGGTCTACCCTACTACGGTCGACGTAAATCAGGGATCATGGACGCTGTCACGCAAGATGTTCAGTTGTCTGTCTCTTGGACACTTCCATATATGAACGACGTCGTCATGCTGTTTTCTGGGGATGAACTCAATCTGTAACGGCAAGCACAATCCTTGAACGACGATGCACTCTGAACACCAGGAAGACTGAGTACTTGACCAACTATAAAGATGAGCGAGGAACCATCCTGGTAGATGGGGGGGGGGTCTTCCCGGGACGTGATCGATTACAAGTCCAAGATCTACAGGACTGTAATACAATCTGTTGCTTTGTACGGCTCCGAGTGTTGACAGTCGACGAAGCAAGCAGGACGAAGACTATCAGCTATTGAGACGAAACTACTGCGTTGGACTTCAGGTGTGACCAGACTCGCCCATGCTTGAAATATAAATATTGGCCAACAATTAGGACGTTACGCCAATCGCAGAAAAAAATAAGGGAAGATTATCTGCTGACCTGCTACGGAATTCAGGATGGAAGACTGCCGAAACGAATGTGGTTGGATACTCGACACCAAGAATTCAAGAAAACTCAAAACCTTTATTTTTTAATTTACAAAAATAAGTTAGACGCTGGAGGGAGGTTAGGGGAGTAAGAAAGACACGGAATAAAAGGAAAGAAACGAAAGAAGAAAGAAGAGAAAAATTATGAAGAAAAAAAGAGGGGAATAATCTTGTGCGTTGGGGGAAAAGTGACACAAACATTCCCTTTCTTCAAACTCTTAAAAAATTTGAAAATATAAAATGTTTCACTAATTTCTGATGAAGTTTTTTATAATAAAGATGAAGTATAAAATCGAACCATATGAGTTGATTGATTTTATTGTTTGGTTATTGGTTTTCTTCACTTTCAAGCAGTAATGAATTTTAAAAATGTACACGTGTTTATGATTTTCTGCTCTGAGATGTACGAGTTGGAGGTTGGTAACATTTCGTTTCAGATGTTGTCCGGTTTTTTTTCTTTATGCTTTTAGTTAATATAAAAATTGTGTGGAAGAATTTGACAACCGGATTCGTAGTTGTAACAAGAACGTAAGTCAGTCAAAGACTACATAATTCCGTCTGACAACGTGAGGATAGACCAAGGTCTTATCTGGGCCTTACTTCTCCATAGTGTATGAAGTATTCCGGAAGTTATGCCATGGAAACGTTGATAAATCAAAACCTATTTATCTGGTCAGACTGAATTTTTAATGTTATTAACGAGCATCAGATCGAGATATAAAATTTGGGAAAATCAGAAGTTTGAATTCCGACAAAATTCAGTTAAAATTTCAGCCTTGACCGAACTTTTCAATGTCAAATGTCAACGTCATATAAGATGCATGACTTTATATGGGCCAAGTAGCGATTCTCTGCGATAAACAGAACCAAAGTTATCACAAAAAGTGTGACATTCAACTTTTCTGTGGCCTTGAACTTGACGTTTCACCTAGATATTTAAAAGAACAATCAGTTCTAAGTTAGACGATGATCAATATTTTGACCAAGTTTGGAGATGGTCTGTCAAGCAATGAAGACGCTAGGCTGTACATACACAAACATACTGACAAACTCTACCTAAAACATAACCTCCTTGGCGGAGGTAGTAAGTGAACGCGTAAAAGAAAGAAAAAAGGTCGAGCGAGGGAGAAGCTGGAGGAGAAGGAAGTCATTAGAGAGAGGGGGAGAAGAGAAGGAAAATAACAGGATTTATAAATTCAGTTAAACTGCGCATTTTAACCACAAAACTTCATATAATATTTCTGTCGTGTCAGCTGTTTGTTCGAGAAATATTCTGTGGACGAAACAAATATCTAAGCAAAAATGATAAAAGTTTGTTTGCACCCACATACCTACCTATGTTTCTGGAATCTCACTAATACATCTTACTTCCCCCCCCTCTCTCTCTCTCTCTCTCTCTCTCTCTCTCTCTCTCGTTTCCGTGAGACACATGCACTGCCTTCACAGATTTCAGTCTCACAATTTAATGTAAACCCGAAGCACTACTCGTCTCTACGGGGTCAATGAGATTATAACTATAATCTAATATATAAAGTAGAGCGAGTCTGTTTCTCGGATCTTTTTTCCTACAAAATCGATGTTTGATTCTGGTTTGCCAGTCTTTTTAGAAACATTGGTCCATGTTGTTAGCAACAAAATGTATTTTGATTTAATTTATTTCAATAAATAATTTATCGACCTCGTAAAGTTTTTAGAATGGACATCATCTTAGATAATGACCTAGATATCAGCACCAGCAAGTAAAAATAGTGAACACTTAGCATTACAAGAGATATACCCAGCCTAAATAGTTAGTTGAACGTCTGACTAAAGATCTAAAGGTCCCGGTTTCAATCACGGGTCTCAGTATTCGCTTTTTTTTGTTATAAATCTATTAGTAGTTACACAACAAATGCAATAGAGAAAAGTACTTAAACCAATGCATTTAATTTATTCGTAAACAAGTCAGCTATTTTAATATACAAGGCTTCATTGACACAAGACTGTATTTACACATTTAAACTGTTGAATAAAAAGTAACTTTAACTAGTTTTAAAATTCTTAGCAAATCTTCATATATTAAATAATTGAAAGTTTTGGAAGCTTTTCAGAGCTCGTAATTTTTGTAAATACCGATTAATTAACAAATAATTATAGTTTATAGCAATATTGTTCAATTAATAATTTAATAACCAAACGACACTGTAATAATTAAATAAACCTTACTACTTACTGTTAAAAAAATCAAAAAGATTCAAACCAAGATTTTAACGGTAGCAATCATTAACCCCTTTCCCCAATCAATGCAAACGAATAAGCGTTTTTGATTTGAAATTCTTTCAATATGAAGAATACTCAAAAGTATCGTTTCCCATTAAAAATGACTTTAAAATAATGATTTTAAAAAAGCAAATGGGTAGTTATTAACGTTTTTTCTGATTTTCCCCCCCTTTTATCCTGTGTAATATTGTATCCTGTGTAATATTAAAAAATATCCGACACATTTATTTTTGAAGATACAGTGGTGATCAATATCGCATGAACTCCTTAGTAAATCGGTTTTATAAAGTAAGAAAAATTTTGAACTAATCGACTATTTTCTCTTGACGAAAGGAATGTATTGTAATAATTTCTGATATATCAATATGCTTCGTATAATATACCTTGAATTTTTATAAATAAATGTTAACATGCTGATGAGAAGAATTCCTTATATATTGGAAATTTTACTAAAATGTCATTTTGATAATGAATAAAATTTTTGGTAAGCGTTCGACGGAAAAATACACACAACTAGGGATCTTTCTTCATCAGCTAGACCCAAACATACGAAAACTTGAAAGAAAGAAATAACAAAAAAGATCATCAAAAGACAAAATTATGTGGTCTTTATCTAGACTTGCATTGTATATATATATATATATATATATATATATATATATATATATATATATATATATATATATATATATATAATATATATATATATAATATATAATATATAATATATATAATATATAATATATATATAATATATTAATATATATAATATATATAATGTATATATATATATATATATATATATATAATATATATATATATAATATATAATATATAATATATATAATATATAATATATATATAATATATTAATATATATAATATATATAATGTATATATATATATATATATATATATATATATATATATATATGTATATATATATATATATATATATATATATATATATATATATATATATATTAATAATAGTTTATGTGTCTGTCTGTCTGTCTGGAGCCAAAACTATACTATTTAAGACTATTGTACTTATTATGAAATAGTATAGTATATACTATTTCAGACTAATGTACTATCTTTAAATGGTCAATTCAGGGGCATAGTGTAGTGTAGTATATGTTCTGTTGTCATGATACAATCCTACCAGGCATTTTCTCCTCCTTTTTTGAGAGGTGTTGAGGTAGTGTAGTATCTGTTCTGTTTTCATGATACCATCCTCCCAGGCATGTCCTCCTCCTTTTTGTGGAGGTAGTGTAGTATATGTTCTGTTGGCATGAGTCTATCCTCCCAGGCATTACCTCCTCCTTTTTTGAGAAGTGTGGAGGTAGTGTAGTATTTGTTCTGTTTTCATGATACCATCCTTCCAGACATTACCTCCTTCTTTTTTGAGAGGTGTGGAGTTAGTGTTGTATCTGTTCTGTTGTCATGATATCATCCTTTCAGGCATTACCTCCTCCATTTTTGAGAGGTGTTGAGGTAGTGTAGTATCTATTCTGTTTTCATGATACCATCCTCCCAGACATTACCTCCTTCTTTTTTAGAGAGGTGTGGAGTTAGTGTTGTATCTGTTCTGTTGTCATGATATCATCCTTTCAGGCATGCCCTCCTCCTTTTTTGAGAGGTGTGGAGGTAATGTAGTATCTGTACTGTTGTTTCACATTATCATTCTCTATTTTCATTACGTTGTTAAGAGAAGGTGTTTTGTTGTAAATTAAAGTTAAGCAATACATATCCCGGCCATTACTAAATGGGTGACCATTTTGGAAGAATTAATTGCTGACTCATCCTTCCGGAAGTGACGTCATTGTAAGAGGATTTTTTCACATTATCATACTTTATTTTCATTACGTTGTTAAGACAAGGTGTTTTGTTGTAAATTGAAGTTAAACAACAAATATCTCAGCCATTACTAAATGGGTAACCATTTTCGAGGAATAACAAAACTGGTTCTTTGATATGACCGAGGCGCCTCTTCAATTTTTTTCTTTTCGTAACTATGTATGGGGGAGGGTAAACAAAAAAAAATTAGGAGGGGGTCAATTTTTTTTTGTTTTTTTAAACTAAAAATATTCTTATGTATGGGGGAGGGTACAAAAAATTGAGGTGGGGATAAAAAAATGTTTTTTTTCTTTTTTAACTGAAAATATTACTATGTATGAGGGAGGGTAAAAAAAAAATTGGAGGGGTGTAAAAAAATTTGTTTTTCTTCTTTATTTTTAACTAAAAATATTCTTAAACGGAAACAAAGAAAATCAGTGTCTAACCACCCAAGAAATATGACTGGGGCTCCATCGGTTTACGGGTGAGCGTTCATTTTTGACGCGGCAGCCTAGGAAAAATATGCGATCGGAGGGAGCATATATTCGCTAGTATATATATATATATATATATATATATATATATATATATATATATATATATATAATATGTATTTATATTTTAAGTTTGTTATATTTAAAATATAATTTTTTAACGTAAAGTAATTGTAATAGCTCGATAGTATGAAATAATTTTATTTAATTTAAACTACGTCAAATGTTCCTTTTTCTTTTTTCATTGTTTTTCTTTGTTTTTCTTTGTTTATATACAAGCACTGAAAATAAATGCATAGGATACACGAGCATTTTATAAATATCTTGCTAGTAGACCAAAACAATAGAGCTGGAAATAAAAACAGTTTTTTGTGGAAATGGTGTGAATCTGCTCCTCCTAACATTTGACGTGGTTTTAATTAAATAAAAATATGTTATGTATATATATATATATATATATATATATAGTAAGTTATAAAAATATATTTATGGCAATTAAGCTACACAGAGGCCCCTGCGTTTCATCCGCGGGAGAATCGTCAGGCTAAAATGCTTGGAGTTAGTTTTGCCGGGTGTTTTTATATACACGACTAGCTAGTTAGATAATCAGATTCTTTGTTGTTCTCTTAGCCAATCGTTGGGCTTCTCACGAAATAAAGGTTCGGTTGATTTTATTTCCTATTTCCTATTTCCTATTCTATTGTTCTGTTTTCTATAAGGTGATTCATCCCGGTTTCTTTGTTGTTGCCTTAGGCAATCCTTGGGCTTCTCATAAGCAAAGGTTCGGTTGATTTTACTTCCTATTTCCTATTATATTGTTCTGTTTTTTTTATAGAGTGTTCTATTCCGGTTTCTTTGTTGTGTCAATATAATGGGTGACCTTATTTTAACACGTGGTTCCTAGTATTTCTTTTTTAGGTTTTAATTTTTAATTTTTTAGGTTTAAGTTTAGTTTAGCTTTTTTTACTTATTTGTTTGTTTATTTATTTATGTATTGTTAGTATATATTAAATGTTATTCTGTGCGTGCAGCTTTCGTGACGTCACCAGTTCGGCCGTTCCTGGTTCGGTTTGTTACCCGGTACTGCTCGGGAAAAGTTGCCGGTCTGATGAAGGCTGCCGATGTTGAAACGCTTGGTCCAGCGAATACTCACTCCCACGTTGTGTTTGTTTAGATCAGTGAGCAATCAACTGGGTTGGGTCAGCAACCTTGTCTCACTGTGAAAAGAATGATCATTTCATGCAGAACAGTTGAATGGAAAGAATTAAGTCCGTAACAACTTTGTCTGTTTGGGTTTCTTAGAAGTTTTTTTTTTAAATAATTAAAAATAATGTACACTGGTTTGTTTACAAAGCCAGGCTGTTCGATAATCTCAAAGTTTAACTGCGTGTATTAGTTGGATCGACGGGCGTTAATAATTCTGGACATCTTGATCGTTGTCAGCGAAAATCTGTTCTAAATTCGGGACGAGAAAAGAACATATAAAAAACTGATATGTCGGATTCGGTGAGGAAAGTACAGAGCGAGTCCTTTCGTCACTGACTCTCGTAACTGACTGACTGACGTCTCTGTTTCTCTCTGACTGTAGCTGTTCTTCGTTTGACTTTTATCGGAACATACCCCGCCCCTACCTAATTATAATTTGGCACTCCGAGAAAGGATTTGTATCTACATTCTCCACAGGTCCCAAAAGGCAATTTCGTCAACAGCTGCCAAACTCTTTTATGACCGTCTATTTCTGTCGCGCGTCACTCAAACATAACTCAATTCGTACTAGTATTTTTTCGGGGCAATAACTTTACTCCTCTGTAGGGAGTCTGATTTCGACAACAGCTGAGAGATATCAGAACTGTCCGGCAGGGTTGTTAAACAGCGGCGATCTTTCTCGGACGATCACTTAAAACCAATTGACCCGATTCGAGATTTAGCACTCGGCCGTCACTATAAGTCCCTCACGGAGTTCAGCTGTCAAGAACTCCCCCTCCGTGGCTATTCTCACATCGACTTTGAGAAGTTAATTCGTTTTTATCCTATCTTTTGTAAGCCATAAAAAAATCGGTTTTCTTTTTATCATCCCCAGCTGTTCAATTCGTCCAGAGATTTTTAAGGTTTTCTTTCTGTCTATTCGTACTAGCGTAGTAATTGTACTATCGATCTTCGTAGGCTCACGGTCAACTCATACTGGCGCTGTATCTTTGGCCCCCACCCCCTCCGTTGGGCGTCCCGACACTGTCATATATATATATATATATATATATATATATATATATATATATATATATTACTACACTCATATTTATAAGTTAGATACCATTGGTTTCAATCCAGGCATAGACACAAATTGTCGGACAGAAAAATGGCGGTCCGCCTATCATCATGTCGAAAGCATATAATATAAGACAAGCAGATCTTTAAAGACAGATATGCGAATCAAGGCCACAAGCTGCTCGGCCACATTCGCGCACTCAATTAACAATCAGCATATATAAAGCACGCAAGTGGGAACACACACACACACACACATATATATATATTCACACACCAGTGTAAATATCTATACATATACACACATTCACATCTAAACGCACATACATTCATATATACGTGTATATTTACACGTAAATCCAAACGTAAACAAAATACATTCATAAGCGCGTACATAAACATCGATACACACACGTATCCACCCATGTACACACGCGTACACACCCACTAAAACCGGTTGGTCTCACGTAGGTACACATGGCTTATTTCACCCGGTCGGCAGTGTTTCTTATCACTTAGGTGTTAGCATTAATTATCTCCGCCTCGTTTTATTGGTCTAATCGGGTGTAACTGAATATGTTCGTTCCATTTCATGAAGAAAGTAAATAGCACTTTTTTATTGCCATGATCTTAAATTTTCGGATTTGGCATTCAGATATTTGTTTGAATAAGCTATGCCCGTAGAATACGGATTCTTCTCGTAATACACGGAGAACATCCTTTAGAATCATATATATATGGCTTAGTTTCATCTAAAATTCATTCCATTTGATTCCATATGATGCGTTTTTCGTCCACACTTGTAACGGTTTTCTTTTTTGGATGTCTGAAAGATGCGCCGTGTGCATAGAAGCATTGTTTGAAGTTGCCATTCACCATTCCAAGATATATCTCGCTAATTATGTAGGGGTTTGTATTGGTAGGTGATTTTCATTCGTAGACGAGCGATTTAACATTACATCTCTGTTGCAATGGGCAGTTCCTTTTAAGTCTACATTATGAACTTGGAGCGTCTGCTTGCCTAAGTACAGTTGTTATTTCAATAGAGGAGTAGCAGGAATACCTTGTTTTAATAGTGTATATTTTGAAGATTTTGTGGTATTCATTTTGTGGTTGAAATTTCTAGAAATTTATTTTAAGAATGTTTACCTACGTTAATTTTAATATTTACTGAGTATGGTTGGGTAAACCGTATAATTCTTTCTTTTCTGCCTCTCGTTGTATTTGTTAGGTGTGAACTATTTAAAACATGGAAATTAAATTTTGTATTACGATTCGTTTTGTGAAGGACGCAGATCTATCTCTTCTAAAGGTTTTATTACTATTGGGTATTACTTTGTATTGTTATCGATTATGAACAATATCTTTTCAAACTATAACTTTTTTGAAGCACCCGTTAAATATTTAGATAAGATGTAAAACCGTTCGTCATGTTAATTTAAATCGCTGAAGCAGATCTTAGTTACGTTAAATTACTGTCAAAGGTCGATCTAAACATTAAACAGGTTTGTTTTTACAAAATAATATATAATGCGAAGAATTAAACAAGAAATTTCAGTAATTACATTTTAACGGGTCTCTATGCCGTACAAGTTTTATTAATTAATAATTTTTAAATGTTGTCTTTTAGATAAAAAGAAATTTCTTAAAGCTAATATTTGATTGAAAACATTTTTTCTTTGGTGAAGTTTTTTCATATCTGTTTACGCTTACATATTTCTATGCAAGCAAACTTGAATTTCTATCGTAAATATATAAACCAACCTTGGTTTGAATTATCTACTAAAGTTGTGTTCAGATCGTATTCTAAAAAGAGTACATAAAACACAAGAATAGTAAACGCTTCGTATACATCTGTTAATCGTTACGTGGCGAAAGAAGAAGAAAATAACACCATGTCTTCCCTTTTCTCTTTTATTGTTTCTCTTCCATTCTCTCTTTCTCTTTCATTATTCTTTGCTAATCATATAGTTGACTTATTTGCTTTGCTTAGCAAGTATCGTGTTTTAACGTTTTTACATGTACAATAAGACAAACTGAAAATAAATAGTGTTTAGGTGTTTAACTAAGAGCAGTTGTCAGTCCGCCTAAAACTCAGAAACTTCCAAAGATAAATAACATACTTCAGTATCACCTCAGGTAGGTTTTGTTTGAAACAAAACTACCTTAATATTCATTCATTTGATGTCACCAGGGACACGAAAAATGTTGGACACCTGGGCAGTGATTCCTGATGTCTCTGTAAAGGTGAATGTTATTATTTGTCAATCAGTGGTACTATGTGCCATAGTCCTGGTGCTGAGTCCATTTTATATACAGGCTGAGCACTCTAGTGAGTAGTATTAACACACCCGTAAAAATGACAGCTTTAATGCATGTTCCTTCATTAGTTGAACACCATTGATGTCGACTTCCTATCGCGCCAGCTCGGCGTCATAGGTTTAAAACTCTCACCGATTTACGTGGTTGTTCATTGTGGCTACGTGGGCTAGGACGTCGGAATTTAATTTTTTAAAAAAAACTTGACTCGTTGTTCCAGGGTTTAGAGTCCTGCGACTGCATTGAATAATTATCTCTACACTGATGATTCCGGAAGGTTGAAACGTATACGTATTTAGATAAACAGATATTTATAATAATATATATATATATATATATATATATAAATTACAGAAGATCAGAACAACATTGGTATCATCGGTTTCAAATCCTAACAAAGGAGACCTGTAATAGGCCTCTTTATATATATATATATATTATTTGGGTGCCTTGCTTGTATACAATTGCGTTTCGTTATATGATTGGCGCGGTTGCAACTCGATTAAAGCACGAGCTTTGCGAGGCGAAGTGGCTCTTGCAACGGACCTTACTGGTGTTGCTGGGGGAGGGTGTAATACCTTCGCTATAATTACGGCTGACAGAGGATAGCTCCAATCTCTCATCTTAATGTCCATGTGTAAAAAACAAAAAAGATATGTTCCTAGGTGATTATCGTAGATGTTAAGAAGAGTGATTAAAAGTCACCCACGTGTGTAAAGTGCAGTTAATATAACGGCGCGTTATCGTAAGTGAATAATGCATGAAAATGCACTAAGTGGAACTATAAACACATAAAAAAAGGCTACGTTAACCGAGAGAACAATGTATATCAAAGAATTACAAGACGGAAAGTATCCGTATCAATGATAGAGATATCATTTCTGTGTACTGATTGGTTTCTCTAGGGCTTTCTCTCTCTTTCTCTCTCTTTCTCTCTCTCTCCCTCTCTCTCTCCCTCTCTCTCTCTCTCTCTCTCTCCCTATCTCTCTCTCTCTCTCTATTTTAATTACACAAAATAACGTGAAACTATTCTTGATCTTAGGGATTTTAATTGTTCTCATCACTTGTAATTTGCAATTAACTAACTAAGTGACCCATATCTTACTACCCTTCTGTCTATCACTTTCACCCCTTTCTTTTTGTATGCTGTTTGACCCCCAGCCCGCTCTTAATCTATAGTATGTCTATCCACTCCCCCTTCAGTCATGCACAATCTCTCTGTTTATAAACTGACTGGTAATCACTTTCGCTGCTCCCTTTAACCCTCCTCCTCCTCCTATATGGACGAACAGAGACAGCGAAAAATAGTAGTAATACAATTTACCTCGTAACTGAAAGGGGAAAGAGTGAAAAAGAGAGACATAAAATACAGAAAAGGGGTGGGGGAGATATAGCGAGCAGAAAAAAAACTAATTTGGGTTTTTTTCTTTTTAGTTTTTAACTTAACTGGCTTTGTAAACTCTCCTTTTCCTGATTTAAGCAATCTAACCCGAGGGATAATAAGTGACCCAACGAGTCACTTTTTGTCTAGTATGATATAATCTGGGTATTTATGCATTATGGCAACGAATCAAATTTCCTTCCTTATTTCTAGGAGAGTGAATTGAAAGGGGAGATAATTTGAATTCTTTTCAAAAGAGGGGATAATTCAAACTGTCTTAATTCTTTTCTTAATTTTCCCCAAATGGATGTCAATGTGTTAAATCTTCAAAACATTCTATATCTAACTATAGATAAGGCAAAGTTAGTAGATTTTTTGCAATTCTACCCAGTGTATTTTTTTTAATATAAATGTGTACTTTATATGGGAAGTATTCTCTCTCAGATAGTTGAATTGCACCCAGTGTAAAACTTTTTTCAAATAATTTATATATTTATATTTTATGTGATGTTAAATACTTAAATAAATCTTATTTGTTTTCCTTTTAATACCGTTTCTTAATGTATTTTATTACAAAGTAGTTTTTTTTTAATGTATCTTCTTATAAATTCTCTTGTTGCTCCATCTGTGTTACGGTTTCCCGTAAGAAAAGTTTTCGAATATAATCGTTTCGTTATGAGTCCCCGTAAATAAAAATCGAATTATCTCCCCTTTCACTCTTCTATAAATAAGGAAGGAAATTGGGTTCGTTGCAATAATGCATAAGCACCATAACCTGTGTTAATAATAAGATGGAATTATATATAAGTGTAATGACGCTTAGAAGTTAATGAGTATGTCTATCTGCGATAAGCCACCAGCCGGTCGGGCGTAAGTTGATGTATCCATATTATCATATTTGCATATCTCTTGGTGCACGTAGTGTCCCAAGGTGCACACATTGGGAACAGCTGTGCCTTCAAATGTTGTTCTTGCTGTTATTCTCAGATGTGTTCCTTTTATAGCGCACTCGGTGCATAAAGATTGGTTTTACGTAGTTTTAATTATGTTGACTAATACATTTCAGGAGAAAAACTGTAAGAGTTCAAGTAGTTAAATTGACTTTCAATTGACTGATCAATTTACAATATTAAACATACATTTACATTGCTAATTTAATATTGAATGTTGTAAACAAAGAAAACCATTAGTTCCCACCTGTATTAGCTTTCATTTCCTAAAAGAAAGAAAAAAGGAAATGTAATTCAACTAGCTGTATCTACCTGGTATTAGCGGAGGTATTCATATTTTCTTTTTTCTTTCGCTTTTTTAACTATGCGTGTACTTGCTTTTTTATGAAAATATTCTTCTTTTTTTTAATGATTTAATTATTAAGGTATCGTTTGGTCATTGATTATTAATTAAACTAAATTGTTATAAAAAAATAAATAATTTTGCTATTATAATGTTTTAATCATTATTTTCAATCTTTTTCAATGGAAATCGATCCAGACAAGGTATGAAGCCACTTGATGTAAGTAGCTAAAAATATATACTACTTCAAGGTAAAAAAAAAACTAGCCAACGATAAGTGTTAGATGGATAGATTCCGACCCAGAAAACAGCAATTTTTCCACCTCTGTCAGAAACATCGTTCATAAAATGTGAGGACTAAAGGACAAAATAAGGGAGGCGAGAGTTACGAGTCTGCCGAAAGTAAACCCAAGGTCAACGTTCTACTTTCTTTTTTTTGATGTATATAGCTACCAAAACTTTCAATCAATACACAAGAAATTGTTAAGAATTGGAAAGTCAGAAATTACTTTCTATTCGGCAGTTTAAATGCTTCCAAATTCTTTTTAGATTATTTTTTCAACTATTAACAAAAGATTAAAAGGACTGACTTTTTTACGAAGAAGCCAAAATGCATTTCGGAATTAAATGACTTTTAAAATTTTGTTTTATTTTACGTTATTGCAATTTTTTATTTCAATTAAAAAATAATTTAATATGTAAGTCACATAGTCGCGAGAAAAAAATACACCCACAGACACAAAGTCATTATTACTAACTAAGTTTATAATCATTTCTCGTTATTTTTTTCATATTTGATAAACTTGTGAAAGTAATTTTTATAGAATTGCAATCACTGAATCTTCTGTCATTTGAAGTTAATTTGTTTCACACTCTTAATGTGGATGTGGATGTGATTTAGTTAGTTGAGCTTGAGTCGACATATGACCGAATGAAATTGTTCGACTACTTTCCAGTCCCCCTGCGAATGTTAAACCTCTTCTCTCGTCTATAATTACTAGCTGCTACTACACATCAAGTTACTCTTGAAATTCAATTCTATTTCATTTTCACAAACGTATTTACCCAACAAAAATGTCAACCTTTCCAGATATTACAATTTCATGAAATAATCTATAATATAGGCTATTATAAAACATGAATTTTGTATCCGTATTTCTATAATGTAATGAGCATTTATGAAAATGATGCATTGCTGACGCATAGTAGAAGTTTAATCACAAAATACACGCCACAAACAACTGAATCCTCATTCTTCGATAAAAGAGACACTTCAGACGAACTTACTATGGGAAATTGTGGCGAGTGAAGTTATTTCAATGATAAACTCGAATGGAAAGACACCTAACGATCAGATATTCATTATAAAACGCTTTCTTTGCATACTACAGAATATGACCAACCATGTATTATCTGTCTCAAAATTACATTATCATGTCATCTTCTCAATGGTTTACCTCTTTTTCTGCACCCTTCCACTATTCTTTCTAGACAAAATAACCAAATACACATAGACCTTAAAATACCGTTATTTCTAAATATCGTGTATCGCCTCTTCGAAGTTATGAGGTGTTATAGTGTGATGTTTATCTACCCTATTTCGGGAATACTTCCAGACACTATGAATAGAGTTACGACTAAGTGTCGTGGCAGTCATAGCCACAGTATCGGACGCAGACTTTTTGTAACATACTATTTCTGTAAATACACTCTTGTAAATATACCACCGTGGTGTCTTAATTATTATCGGCCCTTCACGGTCGCAACATGAGGAATACGTTCAGTTTGTAGAATTGCGTTGAAAAGACTTGATTAGAAGCTCACATCGTATTCTCAAGTGTTCGGAATATATATATCTGTTTATTTGCACTTCTATTTTCCATAAAACTAACTGTTTGAAATTAACATAAATAGTTATTTCAATTTTTCTAATTACATCATGGAATTTCCATGTCTTCTTTAAAGCTATAAAGCTAAAAGTAAATTCTATTCATTATATCAAAAGATTTGCTAAATAAAAAACAACGTTGTTGTAAATATGTACACATTGGAATGTGCCCCATCAATCATTAATACTCGTTATTTGTGTATTTACTGGCTATTTAGAAATGAGTTACAGTTTTTACTTATTAATATTTAATTGAATCAGACTAATGAGATATAAAAAAAAAGACATAAATAATAGTAATTTTTTAATTAACCGTGAAATGTCCACGGATCCCGTTAATAAAGTATTACACTCAGGACATTAGTGACAAGGAAAATGTGAATGTTTATCTAAAAATTTTATTGCATTTTTTTGTGATGTCATTGTAAGAATATATGCGATGGGCTTACTTTGTTCCAATGCAAACTATGTCTTAGATTTCTGTAGTTTGTTGCACCTATTTAGGGCATGTCCAACTCAGTATCTCCTAATGGTTATGTGAGTCAATTTGTGTTTCCGTGAGCCTTTTGGCTAAGATCAAAGTGTAGTATCTGTTCCGATGGATACTGCACCCCATACTGGTGTTGTCTTGGCCTTCGGGTCTTGATTTACGTCGGTCAATGGGTCTGTCCTGTGCAGTTCTGGGAGATCCACCTTCCCAGGCTTTGCCTCCCCTCTTTGGGGAGGAGTAAGTTTATTGCTTACAGTCTGAGGCGCCTCTACCGGGGAATGCCGACGGGGCTGCCCAGGCAATTTTTAAACCCCACTTTCCCGACTCGACCTTGGGTCACATCTTACTTGTGGGGGTAAGATAAAAACTGGCCTTGTGCCTAACTCCTGGAGAGGAGTAAATCAATACAGGCGACTAATTAAAATGGTTTCATAAAATTATTGCACAATATTTTTGTTACTTAAAAAGAATAAACTATGTGTTGCAGATGATATTTTTATCATCCCTTTTGATAGTACACTAAAAATAAGTTAAATTAATATTTACGTTATTTTTTCGAAATTTGAATTCATGGAGGTTAGAAAAACGTGGAATTTTCCCTACATCCATCTGTGTTTGAAATCGATAAAATATAATCTATATCGTTTTTAAATATAAAGAAAATCCCGCCGTTTTACAGTGAATGACGAGCGTTTATTTAGCTTAAATTTTTTTTTAAATGCAATTTTGGCCGTTAAATACTAAAATTACATCAATTTTTTATGTGAACCGCGTGTAAATATTGAATCATGTAATGCAACTTTTACTTGATGGCAGTGATTGATCGTAGACAGCCATTATAAGCGTCTGCATATGTAGTTGTACTTTTCTTCAAAAGGTTTGAACGTTTGATAACGATTCTAATAATTAAATCGTCTCAAATAGATAGCCTAATATAAAAGTTTAAAGTAAAGTCATCAAATTATAATCTTCATAGATTAATGTATAAAAACTCAAACTAGAGATGTCCTTCTCTTTCTTCTCAAACTTTCTTCCGTTACAAAACGGAATATCTCTGAATCTAGTTGGTTAAACCGAAATGAGAAAACAACTTTATTAGATCATATTAACCAACTTCCGCTTATGAGAAACGGTCACTGGGTGCTTAAAATTAAAATATAAAAATAAAGATGCCGGAAATTGATGTTCCCCTGTTGTCGTTGTGACGTAAGATCACCTCGAGATAAAATAAAATAAAGACTATTTCGAAATAATTTGTTATTTTAAAATATTGTTGCGCGACGAGCTAGGATCAAAGTGGAGTATCTGTTCTGTCCTGTGTAATTAAATAATTCTAGATTTAGGCAATTTTTATTTATACTCCAATCCAGACATCTCTTTATTAGGAGTTGGATTTCTCACCATTTCAAAAGTCGACCATGTGTCTAATTTTGCCCTCGTGTGGAAGCAACTACGTATGAAATTTCTTTACAAATAATCACTGATTTGATAGAATAAACATATAGCTATTGTCCGAACAAATACTAAAATCGTAAGTTAAAGGTCTTTTAGTGTTCAACATAAATTTTTGAAAGTATTGAGCTTAAAATTTTACTCATGTAAGTTTGTTAGAATTTTGGGAAAAATGATCAATCGATCAAATAGATACAGAATGGCTTATTATAAATTCTTATTTATGGAAATATTCTTGAATAAACAATCTCTTCTTCCAAGTAAATGAATACAAAAGTAGTTTACTTTATCACACCTAAATCACCATAAAAAAGGCTCACTGTTATTTAAATGAATAATACAACATAGTCTTTTGTAAATACTGTATATATAGTAGAAAGCCAACACCTAAATACAGGTACTTATATGTCTAATTTGTATGACTATTTTTAAAGAGTTTATAATGAATCAATATTTTGTATTATTTATTTATAATTTTATTGTTTTATTTACCTATATATATGCAATAGTTTTTTATTAATTAAAGTGATTTAATAAAAAAAAAAGATAAATTACCAAAGTTTTTCTTAAAATATAAGGTTCACTCATTTTCATGGAAGTTAATTTTAAAAATATATATTTTTTATTAAATTACAATATATATATATATATATATATATATATATATATATATTGCAGATATGTAATGTAAGATATACATTTAAAAAGAATACTGAAAGCAATATTTATATCCGCCAGATGGCTAGTAGCTTTTCTGCTTATATATATATATATATATATATATATATATATATATATATATATATATATATATATATATATATATATATATTATTATTATTATTATTATTATTATTATTATTATTATTATTATTATTATTATTATTATTATTATCTTTATATGAAACTCTTTAGCTTGAAAATAAAAATAGAAAAAATGGCGAATATGTAGCCGATGTGTTAAACTGCATAAGTCGTGTTTATAAAAAGAAAACAAAATAAAAAATTTTTTTTTCATAAACAATGTCTAAAATAAGTCATTTTTTAGTCTGAAGATTAATATGTTGATAAAAATCAGACTTTGTTTTTATAAATTGTTCGTCTGTATTCACTCTGATGAAACAATCGTAATTTCTTGAGATAAAAAAACCCGTTTTTGCTTTTTATGATATTGTGTTTTTTTGTCAAAAACATAATAATTGCTTTAGAATTAAAAAAAAATAGTACTATTGAGCTCTATATTTGAGTTTGATTACATAAACGATATATATATATATATATATATATATATATATATATATATATATATATATATATGATTGTGAAAATATATGTTTTAGCATATACTTTCAATAGTTTATATTTACAAACCATCTTACAATTTAAGTTCGATGATTGTCAACCAGTAACAACGGAGCATATATAAGTAAGCAAAGTTCATTTATATTCCAAAAGCCAAGATTTTTTTTGATTTTTCTTACAAAACATTTTCAAAACAGATACTTTTTAGTGCAAATTATTTATGAATCGTTTCACTTAAAGTAAACCAAACAACCTTGAATATGTGCACCTCAAGCTCGTCAGAAAAGTACATAAAAAGTTCTTAATTTGATAAAAATATACAACGTAGTGTGAGATAATAGACAAACGTTCAGAATAAACACTTTGAACAGGTGCGACCCTCAGATATCTGCAATTTTGAAACGACAATTCAGACTTAGCAACATAAATAACGCAACCTTTATATATATATATATATATATATATATATATATATATATATATATATATATATATATATATATATATATATATGGGAAATGAAAAAGGAAAAACCAAGAGATATTTTTTATATATTCATCAATGTTTCGTTTTTATTGTAAAACTTCCTCAGGATTATTCATTTTAAGAAAAATGTCATGCAAATACATCGAAATATTGGGTTGACATGATGGGTTGTTAAGTAGTTTTGATTCGTAGTGAATGAATATGTATGTGAGAAGGAGTTAATACGTGAGTGTGTATGAAAAAAAGATTGAGCGAACACAAAAGGGACATAAAAACAATAACTCTCTCAGTGCACTTTTTCCCCACGTATTAGAGCACCATCATGCTTTCAAGTTTGAACTGGCCAAAATCACCAAACACATTCATAACAAAGCTCGACGAAGACTACTGGAAACAGCACTAATCACAGCTTCCAACACCATCAGACAATGAAATGGTTTCTATGATCTATCCCCCTTTAAAAGCAAAATTATCCTGACCGAACAAAAACTAAACCTAGATCATGGCTAACGTTTCTTCTCATCGTTCTCAATTGTACTTATATACAACTCCCCGCATACACACTCACGTATTAACTCCTTCTCACATACATATTCATTCACTACGAATCAAAACTACTTAACCACAAATAACAGCCTTACCAATGAACACAATCTACACATCCTCACAAATATTTAGATATTTAAACTCCATTTTGCCCTCAATTTAATCTCAAACCATCAACACTTATCTCTCCCCAAAATTAAAATCATTTTTCTTCTTTCATACTCTTACCCACCCACCCCCGTCTATTTTCAAGTCATCTTTATTTCTTCAAATCTTTTTCTAAAACTATGATACCACCTACATATCAAACACACACAGTTCCCCCTTCCCTCCTCTTTCTCCAGCCCCCCAAAATCCATGTCACACCTCACCACGACAAAAACCTCAGCCCCTCTCATCTCTCCCACACTACGGCAAATTCATTAACACTCTCACCCCTCCCTTTTTTAACTGCTGCCTAAATGGTACCCACTCAAAGCTTTCCATATTCTTTTCACTCTTTGTCACTGACTGACTTCTCGCAGCCTTGACCCTCGTCCAGCGCCCTTAGTAGTCACGGCTACTACTTTTCCTTATCAACCCGTCATGTCAACCCAATATTTCGATGTACTTGCATGACATTTTTCTTAAAATCATCATCCTGAGGATATCTTACAATATAAAAAATATCTCTTAGGTTTTCATTTCCCATTACGTCGGATTACTCTCATCCTTCCTTTCTCATATATATATATATATATATATATATATATATATATATATATATATATATATATATATATATATATATATATATATTGATTTTAATAATAATGGCGAGGTAGCCATAATTAACAATTAATGATTTTATATATATATAGATATATATATATATATATATATATATATATATATATATATATATATATATATATATATATATATATATATATATAATTAATTCTTCAAGCAATGGTAATATAAAAAAAATAGTTTTCTTTCCTTAATCCATGGATTATCAAAGATATGCTCTCATCACTAGACGAAATTCGACAGATAAGTCAGTAAAACTTACTGTAATGCAAACATTTGAAAATATAAAGGATGAAAATGCAAACAATTGAACAAGTTTAAAATATGCACAGAAAATCATCACGTTTAAAGAAGCATAGAAAAATTAATTTAATGAAATCCAAATGTAGCAAGTGTAGTGTTATGGGTTGAAGGTAATCCAGGCATTTGAATTTGTGAAAAAGATCCATTCTGGGAGATTTAGGAAATCAA
This sequence comes from Sepiola atlantica, assembly GCA_963556195.1. Lineage (NCBI taxonomy): Eukaryota > Metazoa > Mollusca > Cephalopoda > Sepiida > Sepiolidae > Sepiola > Sepiola atlantica. The sequence goes on along the minus strand of OY744523.1, from coordinate 25,631,546 downwards.
ATCCAACTAAGAATTCGTAGGCAGTGAAATAAATCACTAAAAATATAGGAATATAAAGCCTTGAGGAATTTATAAAAAATTGATACAATCATAAAACAGACGTTTCAAAAGCCATCATTTAACTTTCTTGGCTGAGTAAGAAAGTGGTAGTAATTGTTCAAATCGGGAGCGAATAAGAATGTGGCAATTCACTTTTCAACATTCAGCAAAATATTTTTTTTAATAACGCACAGTATAAGCAAGAAGTGTTATGAGTGTTGTGCAGTTGTCTGCTCTAAGAAAAGTTCTAGATATACATAAAAACTAAAATTAAGGGACTACCTACACCTATCAGCAGTACAATATTGAATAGAGTGTATGTAACATCGGTAGGTGTTCTGTGATTCCTTTTCGGATTTTGAGTGAGTACTATACATTAATCGGGAATGCTGATGGTACGATTTACTATATTTCTTCTGCCAGTGGATTTTTGCTAATTTTTCTTGATGATTCATCAATTGCATCACATATTCAGGATGTGGGGTCGGAAAATAACGGAAGACTTCTTATAGCTGCTCTGACATAAGATAGCAATATGAGCTAGCCAGTGTTTGTCCACTATTATTTGTGTTGTGGTGGGGTGGTTGGGGCCGTGGTTGATGGCATCCCCTCATTTTGATTTTTCCTCTCTATTATTATCATATTATCTGTCAAGGGCAGATAAATCCTACCTCAATCTCTCGCGCTAGTGACAGATAAATCCGGCTACAAAATGTCTTCCAAAATGTTTCTTGGCAAGGTAGATAAAAAATTTAGTTTTATTAAAGGCATGTAGAATGCGTTGATTTTTTTAAGCCTTTGAAACCTACTAAACCAGTCCTTCAGGCATTGGCCAGGTCATTTTTTATTTTTTTAGAGACGATGTAGCCTGCTAAAATTCTGTCAAGTTCCTGGCGTCCATTCGATAATAAATTGATACAGTATTTCGACCAAGTTTCAGACATAAACCTTATTTGTCTGCGATCTGCTTTTTAGAAGATTATTAACTAAAAGGTCAGTCTGTTCCAAGTCAATAGTTTGCAGATTATAATATACGAACTTGGATACTTCTTATAGAAGCTATATACCCTGATGGCACCAACTACAAATTGAACCAATTTATACCATGTTGGGTGTCGGTGTTTTTTTTTGTCAATTGTAATTTCGATATATTGGTCCTCGGGATTTTCCCCAAAATGTATTTGCATGGAGAAGACCCCATTTTGTAGATACTCATTATTCATCATGTGGGAAGTTGGCCATTTCTGCATTGTAGTGAGGTATATTGCATAATTCATATGATCATAGGTAAAACATCAAGACATTGGACGATAGACGGAAGTAGATGCAGTTTTCAATCATCTTCCCAAGAAACGCGTAACAAGTTCAGCATATTTCCCATCACATGATTAAGAGAGTACTTCTATGGTGTTGATATTCAAGATATTCCTGGAATAGTTCAGCATATGCTTTCCACAAATATATTGTACCATCTTAGACATCTCAATTGTAACAATACATTGGTGATACTTATCACCTGTGTGCTGCAAGTCCGTCTAGTCGCAGTAATATCTTATTTAAGACACCTCCGTTCTACCAAATTCCTGTAATAGACCCAGATGCAAAAACACCATATTATATACAATTGTACTTTGAAACTTGAATCTTAAAATATCTTCCCTATGATATGCAAAGGTGTGCGTATTATGTAAAAAGTTCTCAGTCCTACAGTTGTGTTTGAAAATTTCCATGATGCTTCCTGATATATATATATTTGTAACGTTTGCATAAAGGTTTGATCAGCAACTAGAATAATGTTTGGGTGTTGAGGGATGTCATAATCTTTTTGACTGGACAAAGAATGTGTATATAGTTGACAGGGGCGTTGATCATTTGCAAATGCCCAACAATGTCTTTCTGTACTTCCACTTTGTCCCTGGATGATATGTTGAATATTGTCCATCCACCCACAAACTTATTTTCAGATCATCGCAAGCGATCAACTAGTTTAATGTGTCACACTCTCTGCATTTCCGGTTATTTTTTCTAGAGTAT